>OV816023.1:4180195-4251915 GCA_929113105.1 Agrypnus murinus | reverse complement strand
AAAGTCGTGTAAGAAATATAGTAAATATGTAAATAATCACTTACTGTTAAACGACGAAAGAGTAAAGATATTATAGTAAATCCAGTAAAGTCGTGGCTGATAATATTGTAAATAAATAGTTAAGTTGGTTGATGTATGGAATACGGCGAAAGTATTAAAAAGGTTGTAAATTGTAAAAGTGTATAAAGAACCACCTTTTAAAGCTAATTTACTTGCTAAATAAGCAAGATAATAAATCTTCGATTAAAACCATTTATCGGTGTTTTATTTAATTAAACACAAAAAGCAAATACAAGTTCTTCGAAAAAGGGATATAGTACCCGTTATTAAAATAAAACAAAAGTGAGTTACCAAAACCAAGAGTGTGGATGGTGTTATGTGGGAAGGCCATGCAAAAGGAAGGAAGTCAACCGGAATTGGAAATCGGCACTGAGACAACATAAGTGACTTGCTCTGCCAATTGGTTTTGGAAAGAGGACATCTATAGAAAAAGGAAGAAGCATCGCTATATAAAAGGTAGGAAATATTCCTTCTGTATTGGTATCTTGTGAAAGAAAAGACAATTTGTGAAGTGCAATTAAGTGGATTGAACAATTTAATAATAGTTAAACTTAATTTAGATTTCAATTTTAAAAAGTGATTTCAATTTCAATTTGTATATTTTTAAAACCTACAGGAATCCACATTCACCCTGAGATGAGTCTTTATTAAATTTAATTCTGTTAATTTAAGTTATTTAACTGGCGCCCAACTCTCTTACGTAAACTTGAGTTAGTCAAGAACTAACGTAACATTAATTTTATATAACCATTGCATTATTAAATCTATTAAAAGGTATTTTTTTGAATCATATAAGAATTTATAAAAGAGGGAAGTTGAGAAGCATTTCCAAAGTACACAGTTTTTTTTAATTTAATTTATTTATAAATCAATTATTTACAAGCTAACAGCAATTATTCATTATTTGAATGTATTTTTGAATATAAAAACAATATTTTATTTTTAATTAGCCGAATTCAACGCTTATAGTTTTATTTTGCTAGCCGAGGTGGGAAAAGAAATCAAAATTATTCTGTTTATGCCAATTCATCGCAATATATATATATATATATATATATATATATATATATATATATATATATATATATATATATATATATATATATATATAATATATATATATATATATATACATATATAAATAATTAACACTATTTATCATTACCTAACCTCTTTTGCGGCGTTGACACATCTACGAAGCCATGGCCAATTACCGCTGCTAAACGTTAATTTTTTACATTTAATCGCTCAATTCTTTTCTCACATGTACCTAATCAATGCATTCAAGGGCCCAAAATTCTCGGCGGTAACCAATTTATATTTCCGCTTTTTTTTTTATAAATCTGAACGGTAGTTTTTATACAGTTTGAGGATAAATGTGCTGGAAAACGATATTCCCATAAGACTACGTGTCACGTACCATGGCCTTACAAAAAAATTTTTGGGTCATTTTTAGACCAAAATGAATCGATATATTCAATTTCATTACTATCTGAACGGTAGTTCTAAAACGACGTTACTACCTTAAATTAAACTATCTAATTATTCAGAGTAGGTATTGGGTCAGTTGAGTCCATCCCCTCTCCTTTTTTTTGGCCACGCCTACTGCTCTCTGATTGGCTATCCCTACTCCTGTAGCTCCTCCCCTTGCTTCTGATTGGTCGACGCCATCTTGGACGACACGCCTACTATTTTGAATCGCCATTTTGAATAGCCATTTTGAATCGCCATTTTGAATAGCCATTTTGAATCGCCATCTTGGATCGCCATTTTGAATCGCCATTTTGAATAGCCATTTTGAATCGCCATCTTGGATCGCCATTTTGAATCGCCATTTTGAATAGCCATTTTGAATCGCCATTTTGAATAGCCATTTTGAAATGTCATTTTGAATCTGTCAATTTTGAATGTCATTTACATATCCGCCATTTTGTATCTATCATTTTCAATTTGTCATCTTAGATTTCCCGCCCTTGGATTTGAATTTTTAGTACTGCTACTGCCATCTATCGGTGACGTCATGTCAACGGTATAGTAGATTCCTCTCTCTCGCTCTCGCTTGGTTCAGGCTCTCTCTCTCGCTTGGCTCTGACCCTCTCTCGCTTGGCTCTGACCCTCTCTCGCTCTTGCTCTGGCCCTCTCTCTCGCTCTCGCTTGGTTCAGGCCCTCTCTCTCGCTCTCGCTTGGCTCTGACCCTCTCTCTCGCTCTTGCTCTGGCCCTCTCTCTCGCTCTCGCTTGGTTCATGCCCTCTCTCTCGCTCTCGCTTGGCTGTGGCCCTCTCTCTCGCTCGGCTTTCGCTCTGGCTCTCTCTCTCGCTCTCGCTTGTCATTTCCAACTTGTCATTATTTCCCGCCCTTGGATTTGAGTTTTTAGTACTGCTACTGCCATCTATCGGTAACGTCCTGTGATCGGTATAGTAGATTTCTATACACCTGTAGATAGGCAACCTGCTACACTTTTTTATAAAAATTAATGGATCCAACGAGTTTCGAACCAGGGTTCGTAAAGTACGTCTGTTTACAAGTCCATAGCTTAACCCCAGAGACCAAGGAGCTTGTCTTTTAAATTACTGCATACGAGTTATTTATAAAAATGCTTTCACGTATATTTGATTAAATCCAATTTATTTAAAAATAATTCCCGGAAAATATTGATAAATATTGTACATTAATAATATTAAATCTTTAGGATTCAAAAATTATAAGCCAATTATGATTATTATCATGAGTCATTGAGATGAGACAATTATTAACCTTATATGAGCCAATCGTGAAGAAACTCCAGAAATTTTTCTTGATACATCTTAAATATAACAATTTGAAAAGTATATACAGATATTATTACTACATGAGGCCCGTAACATCAGTCGATCCGCGGCTTTTTATATCAGTACAAAATAATTAGATATAGTTATATTTACTATCTATTCTTTTAAACAGCTGTTATAGTTTCCATGATTACTTTATAGTCGGGTATGTAGTACCATTATTATCCTACATTAACTTATATGAAAAATGAGAACGGTAAGGTAAAAACATGACGTCTTGATTGTAAAATTTATTTTCTGTAACGATGATTTCACCATTGCTAATAAATTTCCAATTAGCGGGTGTAGAAAGTTAAAATTCAAACATGAAAGACTATTGGTTTAATCGAAATATTTTAAAAGTTGCCGACGGCTAATTATTATTTAATAACAACCGTAAATTCTGAGTAAATCTGTTTGGATATTTCCTGAAGCCTAAATCAATTTTGTTTGTATTAAAATCTAGAAATTTCAGAAAAACGGATTTAAAATAAATTGTATATAGTTATACATTGTCAAATAAAAAATGCAAGAATAAAATACATACACGGATTAAACTAAACTATATATATTAAGAAATATTAATTACGGCTTTTATAGGATCTTACAGGAAAAAGATTACAGTCAATCAAGATCACAACACATATCATTAACTAGATATAAATAAATATATTATATATTGTAGGTAAAGACATGAGGATTTCCAGCGTTTGACTAATGTCTATTTATTAAAACAAATAAGTTATGAAATGAAACAGGGAGTCTATTCAATGAACATTGCCTAATACTTTTATGATTTTTCTAGCCTATAGATCAGCAGTTAGAAACACGGGCCTGCTAAATGCCTGCAATTCACCTACCCTATCAATATGTTGTACAATTTTAGATATGTAATGTATACGTTTTGTTTCTTACTTAAGTCTATTTTGTTTGTATGTTTGTAATATTTAGACATTTACGAAAATTAAATCAAGCTGAACAGCAGATTACTATTTTAAATTTAATAGATCATACGAATTATCTTACCCTGTTCTGAATGACTGCTTTGTATATCATGATGTGATATCATACAATTATATTCTAGTAAGAATTGTAATAAAGTCACTGCTATAAATAACAACATTCTTTATCACGATCATCTATCATTATCATAATCATCTAATGTCATGCAGAGTCAGCAGCTAGCTCCTAAGTTCGTATATGCGAGAATCGGTATTATATAACACACACATCAGTCTACATTCATTGCTCTAATATTGATAGGAACTTTCTAGAATCTATAAAGTTGTACTACATATATTCAACTAATTTGAATATACGATAACTGATACTCATTATACTTCTATGCATACAATCGAGGTATCAATACACTCCAACCGCGTGATCAAGATTGTAGTATTCAAATCAAGCATCACTAAACGTATTCTTCATATATGAAATCATAAAATTCGAGTCTAACTACTGACGAGGTGAAAGAATAGTTGCAATCGGTTTATGCCCATACCAGGCTCCCTATGATTATTATAAATGTCTTAACAGAATAAAAAAGGGTGAAATGAATATAACTTATAGGATTTAATCAAACTAGAAGAATATCGATATATCCTACGTTGAGAAAATAATTATACTATGTAAGCATCGATACGCTACATATGATTGCGAGCCTGAGTATAAGCATAAACCCTATACTACAGATTTTTATCCTTTTTCATTATATCTACTACAGACGAGGTGAATGAATAGGTACATTTAACATGCGTATGCTACAATTATCTAATTTTCTAGGTTTCTAGACGTAATGTAATTTTGAACAGATTTTAACCCTTTTCGTTATATCTACTACCCCTGTAAGCGATTTCTACATATACGTTCTTATTGTTTATACACCATATAGATATTCGTAGCATCTAAAGTAAACTCTTATTTAAACGTTATTTTACAATATATCATACATTTCAGCAACTCCGAAATATGAAGATATGTAATAATTTACTATATACTTTTGTAGGATATTAACTCGTATAATTAATACTAATTTGTAATTATCTTCGATACCTTCGAAATATAAGTCTATAACATATCTACCCAAAAGATTCGCCGACAAACTTACTGAAGATAAAGTGGTCGATCTCAACCAAAAGATAGCGAATACAACTCTGTCTCTAGGATTGGTTTACCTAGGTAAAGTAAAGACAGAAAGATATCAACTGTATGCTGACTGTATGTTCATCGAGACGAATAAGGTATGAAATGTAACAGGTAGTCTATTCAATGAACATTGCCTAATACTTTTTTCTGATTCTTATTCTACCCTATGGATCCGCATTTAGAAACATGGACCTGCTAAATGCCTGCAATTCACCTACCCTATCAGTATGTCGTACAATGCAAACATTTAATATTATTATTAAAATTTTATAAATAAAAACGATAAAAGAAGTTTATAGTTTTCATTTATTTTTATGTTAAACATATACGGTAGCAGGATCTAGATCGATGTATACAAATTCATATATGACAGAAATGTTATGTATCTCAATACATACCTAAAACGTATTCTTCGTATATTCAGTAAGAGCTACCCATTTTTTTTTTCTTTTTTTTTCTAGACATTCGAATTTTGAACAGCTTAATAATATGTTTTCTCATTTAATCATAATTAGGTTGACTTTATATAGTATTTTTTAGGAAAACCTTCTTCAGAAAAACCCTAATGATTCTTTAATTTACATAAAAAAAAATTAAAACATTTGATTACACAATAATCCCATTTTCGATACCTTCGAAATATAAGTCTATAACATATGTTTAGGTCTTTATAACTTTGAAACACAGGGTAGTTACCTCTTGCAAGATTTACAGTTATGAGAACCCTGAAGACTTAACCTGGAGAAATAAATCAGATAAATATTTTACTTTTATTGAAACGATAACTTTGCATACTAGTATATGAAAATAATATAATGTATATCACCTGATAAATAAAATTGAAATTATTCTTATTCTTTTACAATGAAATGTGTTTTGAAAAAACACAATGAAACGTTATGTATATTAATGCAGGAGTTCTGTTAACGCATTCGTTATTTAGAGATTCACTTATAAGTACACTATCTATTTAGCTGATTCAATAAAAATTTCATTATTTTTAAAATTCCTAACGAGGGACCTACTGATAAGCGTTATATTATACCAGGTACGTATGATACTCTACTGCTGATTGCATACCTGATGAACGCAGTTGTACAAAGTAATATAGGATATACGTTACAGAGAAGTTTAATTTTCCGTGCAACAAATGACCTATATATATATTTTATGTACAATGCTGGCATTAACATATTTAGCGCATACCTGTTGAACATAGCTCTACAAAGTAATATTTATAAGACTTAAAAGGCTTATATTTTAGAGATCGGATACAGGCGCATATATTCCTGTATATTACCTCTAAATTTTACTTTAACAATACATGTAGTCAGGTTTGGCGTAAATACAATTAGGGATATCAAAGCCATACTAACTGAACGCTAACATAATATGCTCTACAGGTCAAACTCAATTAATTAACCCTGGGGCTATACATCCTTAGGCTAGAAACAGTCTTAAACAAAAAAAAAAAGCGGCTGAGTCCACCCTGTTAGACAAGAAATCAGAGTATGGGCGTGATAAATAAAACATATAAAGTTATTTTACAAACATTTATTTAGTATACATAACATAATACAAGAATATAGATCATAAGTTGTTTTCTATGACGACTGTAGTAGTTCTACGGGTCTCTGAGTCGTCGTATGCCCTCGCAGCAATACTAATACGTATAAAGTCCGACGACTGACTCATTGGAACTGTACCGATAGCCCTTTCCTTGTTCAACTCTTCGTTACTATCATAGTTGGTAAACGAGGAACCACATTCATCAATACCCAAATGCATGGCTGAAGTCATATCTTCTTCTTCTTCTTCTGTCTCAACGATATCAGTAGGTCCATTTGCTTCCTTTACCAGAGCTGTCTTTACAACATTTGCGTTATTATGTACGTTTTTTAAATGCCTTTTATAGCTGTCGATGCGTGAAAGATATTTGAAGCAATTAGAACACCGGACTTTGATTGATTCGTGAACGCTTTTAATATGTCTTTTTAAGTGGTCACGACGTGAAAAAGTTTTGACACAGCTAGAACACTGGATTCTGATTGAATCGTGCTTGGTTTTTACGTGTCTCTTGCAAGTGAATGGCCTCGCGAAAGACTTGAAGCAAACCGGAAACTGTATTTTGCAATCCTGTCGACCAGAGTCATTCTTCTTACATACGTCGTTAGCGTGCTGCTCCATTTCGACTAATGAAGGAACAGGAACACTACCCCGCCTATTTATACTGATCGACCAGCGCAATCGGTTGTTCTCGGTTATAATCGTAAGCGCTCGGAGCAATATGTATGCTCGAGAATGAATCGTAGGTTCTATCCTAAGTGTATGTAACCCGGAACCGATGTCCGTACATTTTAAATTATCAAACTTATCATATAAACATGAATATTTACTACATTTGCTTTAATTCTTGTTCCCTCCCTACCTACCTACCTACCGTAAACAATATGACATATCTGCGTCTAAATACAGTGAACGAAAGTACTAGAGGAACTTAATACCTTAGATCACGGCTGTTTCTGGATACGTGATTTCCTCTTACAATATCTATAGTTATGAGAACCTTGAAGACTTAGCCTGGAGAAATAAAACATCGTCAGTTTAAAAGAAATAAGTCCGTCGCCATATTTAAACGTTATTTTACAATACATCATACATTTTCAATAGCTTCGAAATACGCAGATATGTAATAATATACTATATACTCTTGTAGGTTATTCAACGTATCTATAGTAAACTCTTATGATTAATAATAATCTGTAACCTTATTGTTTTTATTACATCACAGGTTAGAGCGTACGAATATAATTTAGGTTAGATTAGGTTAGAGCCTACGAATACATTTTTAGGGCAGAACGTAGGGAGCAGAGTAAGTACAAAACAACATACTTTCATACAAGAACGTTTATTGATACGAGTAGTTTCGACGCTACTTAAAACATAATACATAACTTATATATATATATATATATATATATATATATATATATATATATATATATATATATATATATATATATATATATATATATATATATATATATATATATATAATATCTATCAAAATAGTACATTTCGTATACACTAATAATGGTACTACATACCCGACTATAAAGTAAACATGGTAAGTATAACAGCAGTTTAAAGGAATAGATAGTAAATATAACTATATCTAATTATTTTATAAAATACTATGTTAACTAAGAGGTTATATACAGAATATATACGCCTGTATTCGACCTCTCGAGGGTTCATAAGACTAGACTAGACCAGACCAGACCAGACCAGACCAGACCAGACCAGACCAGACCAGACCAGACCAGATCAGACCAGACCAGACCAGACCAGACCAGACCAGACTAGACTAGAGTATAGATGATAGACTGTAAAATCATGAACAATTATACCACCTGTAATATAATAGAGCTTACTTGATATTTTAAAATTAGTGGCTGAATCTAATTATTACAGAAATTCAATTGTAGAAACTGAAGATGTAATCTTTAAAACATCTAAAGTTAGAAGTTTTTAGTAGTCAGGTTAGATTAATAGAGGGTGTTATAATCAAATCGTTTTTAGAAACTATTTGTTTTGTAAGATTGGCTCCGTAAGGAAAAACAACATAGCTGTAGTCTTGATTTTGAAATTGAGATAGCTCGGGACAAAACGATGAATACAAAGTTTAGAAGTTTATTTCAAAATTCTGTGATAAAAAACATTAATTCTTCTTTACTTTACTTTAAAACCCAAAATTGCATGATAAATCAATATAATATTAATATAAATGATTAAATTAAATGAAGCAATCTAGGTTAGACCCCAAAAATTATATTAAGGTTATAGATTTTAGACTCCGGTTGTTGCAAAGATTCAAGAATCTCTATTAAGATTAGTTCATAAAACATTTATTAGGTTAGAGCATGTAGCTACTTACAAAAATCTCTATTAAGATTAGTTCATAAAATATTTATTAGGTTAGACCATTGTAGCTACTTACAAAATCGTCATTAACATTCGAAAAACTTACATATAATATTAGTTGGGTTACAGTCTACGAATATATTTTAGGTTAGATTTAGGTCGCGTGCGATCTGGTCTAGTCTGGTCTGGTCTGGTCTGGTCTAGTCTAGTCTTATGAACCCTCTAGAGGTCGAATACAGGCGTATATATTCTGTATATAACCTCTTAGTTAACATAGTATTTTATAAAATAATTAGATATAGTTATATTTACTATCTATTCCTTTAAACTGCTGTTATACTTACCATGTTTACTTTATAGTCGGGTATGTAGTACCATTATTAGTGTATACGAAATGTACTATTTTAATAGATATTATATATATATATATATATATATATATATATATATATATATATATATATATATATATATATATATATAAATTTTAGTTGAAATTAATTTTTGTTAAGTTGAATAATGATTTTACATTATTTTACATGATTTTACATTATATATATATATATATATATATATATATATATATATATATATATATATAAGTTATGTATTATGTTTTAAGTAGCGTCGAAACTACTCGTATCAATAAACGTTCTTGTATGAAAGTATGTTGTTTTGTACTTACTCTGCTCCCTACGTTCTGCCCTAAAAATGTATTCGTAGGCTCTAACCTAATCTAACCTAAATTATATTCGTACGCTCTAACCTGTGATGTAATAAAAACAATAAGGTTACAGATTATTATTAATCATAAGAGTTTACTATAGATACGTTGAATAACCTACAAGAGTATATAGTATATTATTACATATCTGCGTATTTCGAAGCTATTGAAAATGTATTATGTATTGTAAAACAACGTTTAAATATGGCGACGGACTTATTTCTTTTAAACTGACGATGTTTTATTTCTCCAGGCTAAGTCTTCAAGGTTCTCATAACTATAGATATTGTAAGAGGAAATCACGTATCCAGAAACAGCCGTGATCTAAGGTATTAAGTTCCTCTAGTACTTTCGTTCACTGTATTTAGACGCAGATATGTCATATTGTTTACGGTAGGTAGGTAGGTAGGGAGGGAACAAGAATTAAAGCAAATGTAGTAAATATTCATGTTTATATGGTAAGTTTGATAATTTAAAATGTACGGACATCGGTCCCGGGTTACATACACTTAGGATAGAACCTACGATTCATTCTCGAGCATACATATTGCTCCGAGCGCTTACGATTATAACCGAGAACAACCGATTGCGCTGGTCGATCAGTATAAATAGGCGGGGTAGTGTTCCTGTTCCTTCATTAGTCGAAATGGAGCAGCACGCTAACGACGTATGTAAGAAGAATGACTCTGGTCGACAGGATTGCAAAATACAGTTTCCGGTTTGCTTCAAGTCTTTCGCGAGGCCATTCACTTGCAAGAGACACGTAAAAACCAAGCACGATTCAATCAGAATCCAGTGTTCTAGCTGTGTCAAAACTTTTTCACGTCGTGACCACTTAAAAAGACATATTAAAAGCGTTCACGAATCAATCAAAGTCCGGTGTTCTAATTGCTTCAAATATCTTTCACGCATCGACAGCTATAAAAGGCATTTAAAAAACGTACATAATAACGCAAATGTTGTAAAGACAGCTCTGGTAAAGGAAGCAAATGGACCTACTGATATCGTTGAGACAGAAGAAGAAGAAGAAGATATGACTTCAGCCATGCATTTGGGTATTGATGAATGTGGTTCCTCGTTTACCAACTATGATAGTAACGAAGAGTTGAACAAGGAAAGGGCTATCGGTACAGTTCCAATGAGTCAGTCGTCGGACTTTATACGTATTAGTATTGCTGCGAGGGCATACGACGACTCAGAGACCCGTAGAACTACTACAGTCGTCATAGAAAACAACTTATGATCTATATTCTTGTATTATGTTATGTATACTAAATAAATGTTTGTAAAATAACTTTATATGTTTTATTTATCACGCCCATACTCTGATTTCTTGTCTAACAGGGTGGACTCAGCCGCTTTTTTTTTTTTGTTTAAGACTGTTTCTAGCCTAAGGATGTATAGCCCCAGGGTTAATTAATTGAGTTTGACCTGTAGAGCATATTATGTTAGCGTTCAGTTAGTATGGCTTTGATATCCCTAATTGTATTTACGCCAAACCTGACTACATGTATTGTTAAAGTAAAATTTAGAGGTAATATACAGGAATATATGCGCCTGTATCCGATCTCTAAAATATAAGCCTTTTAAGTCTTATAAATATTACTTTGTAGAGCTATCTTCAACAGATATGCGCTAAATATGTTAATGCCAGCATTGTACATAAAATATATATATAGGTCATTTGTTGCACGGAAAATTAAACTTCTCTGTAACGTATATCCTATATTACTTTGTACAACTGCGTTCATCAGGTATGCAATCAGCAGTAGAGTATCATACGTACCTGGTATAATATAACGCTTATCAGTAGGTCCCTCGTTAGGAATTTTAAAAATAATGAAATTTTTATTGAATCAGCTAAATAGATAGTGTACTTATAAGTGAATCTCTAAATAACGAATGCGTTAACAGAACTCCTGCATTAATATACATAACGTTTCATCGTGTTTTTTCAAAACACATTTCATTGTAAAAGAATAAGAATAATTTCAATTTTATTTATCAGGTGATATACATTATATTATTTTCATATACTAGTATGCAAAGTTATCGTTTCAATAAAAGTAAAATATTTATCTGATTTATTTCTCCAGGTTAAGTCTTCAGGGTTCTCATAACTGTAAATTTTGCAAGAGGTAACTACCCTGTGTTTCAAAGTTATAAAGACCTAAACATATGTTATAGACTTATATTTCGAAGGTATCGAAAATGGGATTATTGTGTAATCAAATGTTTTAATTTTTTTTTTATGTAAATTAAAGAATCATTAGGGTTTTTCTGAAGAAGGTTTTCCTAAAAAATACTATATAAAGTCAACCTAATTATGATTAAATGAGAAAACATATTATTAAGCTGTTCAAAATTCGAATGTCTAGAAAAAAAAGAAAAAAAAAATGGGTAGCTCTTACTGAATATACGAAGAATACGTTTTAGGTATGTATTGAGATACATAACATTTCTGTCATATATGAATTTGTATACATCGATCTAGATCCTGCTACCGTATATGTTTAACATAAAAATAAATGAAAACTATAAACTTCTTTTATCGTTTTTATTTATAAAATTTTAATAATAATATTAAATGTTTGCATTGTACGACATACTGATAGGGTAGGTGAATTGCAGGCATTTAGCAGGTCCATGTTTCTAAATGCGGATCCATAGGGTAGAATAAGAATCAGAAAAAAGTATTAGGCAATGTTCATTGAATAGACTACCTGTTACATTTCATACCTTATTCGTCTCGATGAACATACAGTCAGCATACAGTTGATATCTTTCTGTCTTTACTTTACCTAGGTAAACCAATCCTAGAGACAGAGTTGTATTCGCTATCTTTTGGTTGAGATCGACCACTTTATCTTCAGTAAGTTTGTCGGCGAATCTTTTGGGTAGATATGTTATAGACTTATATTTCGAAGGTATCGAAGATAATTACAAATTAGTATTAATTATACGAGTTAATATCCTACAAAAGTATATAGTAAATTATTACATATCTTCATATTTCGGAGTTGCTGAAATGTATGATATATTGTAAAATAACGTTTAAATAAGAGTTTACTTTAGATGCTACGAATATCTATATGGTGTATAAACAATAAGAACGTATATGTAGAAATCGCTTACAGGGGTAGTAGATATAACGAAAAGGGTTAAAATCTGTTCAAAATTACATTACGTCTAGAAACCTAGAAAATTAGATAATTGTAGCATACGCATGTTAAATGTACCTATTCATTCACCTCGTCTGTAGTAGATATAATGAAAAAGGATAAAAATCTGTAGTATAGGGTTTATGCTTATACTCAGGCTCGCAATCATATGTAGCGTATCGATGCTTACATAGTATAATTATTTTCTCAACGTAGGATATATCGATATTCTTCTAGTTTGATTAAATCCTATAAGTTATATTCATTTCACCCTTTTTTATTCTGTTAAGACATTTATAATAATCATAGGGAGCCTGGTATGGGCATAAACCGATTGCAACTATTCTTTCACCTCGTCAGTAGTTAGACTCGAATTTTATGATTTCATATATGAAGAATACGTTTAGTGATGCTTGATTTGAATACTACAATCTTGATCACGCGGTTGGAGTGTACTGATACCTCGATTGTATGCATAGAAGTATAATGAGTATCAGTTATCGTATATTCAAATTAGTTGAATATATGTAGTACAACTTTATAGATTCTAGAAAGTTCCTATCAATATTAGAGCAATGAATGTAGACTGATGTGTGTGTTATATAATACCGATTCTCGCATATACGAACTTAGGAGCTAGCTGCTGACTCTGCATGACATTAGATGATTATGATAATGATAGATGATCGTGATAAAGAATGTTGTTATTTATAGCAGTGACTTTATTACAATTCTTACTAGAATATAATTGTATGATATCACAATATGATATACAAAGCAGTCATTCAGAACAGGGTAAGATAATTCGTATGATCTATTAAATTTAAAATAGTAATCTGCTGTTCAGCTTGATTTAATTTTCGTAAATGTCTAAATATTACAAACATACAAACAAAATAGACTTAAGTAAGAAACAAAACGTATACATTACATATCTAAAATTGTACAACATATTGATAGGGTAGGTGAATTGCAGGCATTTAGCAGGCCCGTGTTTCTAACTGCTGATCTATAGGCTAGAAAAATCATAAAAGTATTAGGCAATGTTCATTGAATAGACTCCCTGTTTCATTTCATAACTTATTTGTTTTAATAAATAGACATTAGTCAAACGCTGGAAATCCTCATGTCTTTACCTACAATATATAATATATTTATTTATATCTAGTTAATGATATGTGTTGTGATCTTGATTGACTGTAATCTTTTTCCTGTAAGATCCTATAAAAGCCGTAATTAATATTTCTTAATATATATAGTTTAGTTTAATCCGTGTATGTATTTTATTCTTGCATTTTTTATTTCACAATGTATAACTATATACAATTTATTTTAAATCCGTTTTTCTGTAATTTCTAGATTTTAATACAAACAAAATTGATTTAGGCTTCAGGAAATATCCAAACAGATTTACTCAGAATTTACGGTTGTTATTAAATAATAATTAGCCGTCGGCAACTTTTAAAATATTTCGATTAAACCAATAGTCTTTCATGTTTGAATTTTAACTACACCCGCTAATTGGAAATTTATTAGCAATGGTGAAATCATCGTTACAGAAAATAAATTTTACAATCAAGACGTCATGTTTTTACCTTACCGTTCTCATTTTTCATATAAGTTAATGTAGGATAATAATGGTACTACATACCCGACTATAAAGTAATCATGGAAACTATAACAGCTGTTTAAAAGAATAGATAGTAAATATAACTATATCTAATTATTTTGTACTGATATAAAAAGCCGCGGATCGACTGATGTTACGGGCCTCATGTAGTAATAATATCTGTATATACTTTTCAAATTGTTATATTTAAGATGTATCAAGAAAAATTTCTGGAGTTTCTTCACGATTGGCTCATATAAGGTTAATAATTGTCTCATCTCAATGACTCATGATAATAATCATAATTGGCTTATAATTTTTGAATCCTAAAGATTTAATATTATTAATGTACAATATTTATCAATATTTTCCGGGAATTATTTTTAAATAAATTGGATTTAATCAAATATACGTGAAAGCATTTTTATAAATAACTCGTATGCAGTAATTTAAAAGACAAGCTCCGTGGTCTCTGGGGTTAAGCTATGGACTTGTAAACAGACGTACTTTACGAACCCTGGTTCGAAACTCGTTGGATCCATTAATTTTTATAAAAAAGTGTAGCAGGTTGCCTATCTACAGGTGTATAGAAATCTACTATACCGATCACAGGACGTTACCGATAGATGGCAGTAGCAGTACTAAAAACTCAAATCCAAGGGCGGGAAATAATGACAAGTTGGAAATGACAAGCGAGAGCGAGAGAGAGAGCCAGAGCGAAAGCCGAGCGAGAGAGAGGGCCAGAGCCAAGCGAGAGCGAGAGAGAGGGCATGAACCAAGCGAGAGCGAGAGAGAGGGCCAGAGCAAGAGCGAGAGAGAGGGTGAGAGCGAGAGCGAGAGAGAGGGCCAGAGCAAGAGCGAGAGAGAGGGTCAGAGCCAAGCGAGAGCGAGAGAGAGGGCCTGAACCAAGCGAGAGCGAGAGAGAGGGCCAGAGCAAGAGCGAGAGAGGGTCAGAGCCAAGCGAGAGAGGGTCAGAGCCAAGCGAGAGAGAGAGCCTGAACCAAGCGAGAGCGAGAGAGAGGAATCTACTATACCGTTGACATGACGTCACCGATAGATGGCAGTAGCAGTACTAAAAATTCAAATCCAAGGGCGGGAAATCTAAGATGACAAATTGAAAATGATAGATACAAAATGGCGGATATGTAAATGACATTCAAAATTGACAGATTCAAAATGACATTTCAAAATGGCTATTCAAAATGACATTTCAAAATGGCTATTCAAAATGGCGATACAAAATGGCGATTCAAAATGGCGATTCAAAATGGCGATCCAAGATGGCGATTCAAAATGGCTATTCAAAATGGCGATTCAAGATGGCGATTCAAAATGGCTATTCAAAATGGCGATTCAAAATGGCTATTCAAAATGGCGATTCAAAATAGTAGGCGTGTCGTCCAAGATGGCGTCGACCAATCAGAAGCAAGGGGAGGAGCTACAGGAGTAGGGATAGCCAATCAGAGAGCAGTAGGCGTGGCCAAAAAAAAGGAGAGGGGATGGACTCAACTGACCCAATACCTACTCTGAATAATTAGATAGTTTAATTTAAGGTAGTACCGTCGTTTTAGAACTACCGTTCAGATATTAATGAAATTGAATATATCGATTCATTTTGGTCTAAAAGTGACCCAAAAATTTTTTTGTAAGGCCATGGTACGTGACACGTAGTCTTATGGGAATATCGTTTTCCAGCACATTTATCCTTAAACTGTATAAAAACTACCGTTCAGATTTATAAAAAAAAAAGCGGAAATGGAGAGGGGATGGACTCAACTGACCCAATACCTACTATTCAGCTTTAAAAGCCGTTTTCAAAGTTAAAAAAAATAATTTGTAATTTTAGCATATGTTGTAGGACGTTTAATGGAACTATTCCTAATAACTTTTGATACTAAAAAAATTTTAATTTTTAATAAAAAAAAAGTTTTTGATTTACTAAAATAATTGTTTATTTGTTAGCTACTTTTGTGTTTTTGAATATAAATCATGTGTTGAATAATATGTAACTACATAAGTAGTGAAATAATATCTTTTATAAAATGGGAAAAAATTACAATTTTAGCGTAAGATGTGAAATTTGTGTCCCGACGCGCTGGGGAGGGAGACGATCACACAGAGTACTAAGATCTGTAATATTCCCCGTATATAAAAAACATTTTTTTTAATCTAATAACCACTATAAAATATTGAAAAGAACTTCATAAAGTCATGCAACATGAAAAAAGCAAAATGGATTTTATACTAGTGGTCTAAACTATTTTACTTTTCACTCGTAGATCCAGGCGACAACTTTAGCTTTTAGCCCCAACGAAAATAATGTGTCCTTTTAACAACTGACATTTCATATAGGTTATAAAAAAAATTGTATTTCACGCTGTATTTAGTAATTTCTCAATAAATAAGAATGAGAAAAGTGTCATTTATGATCGAGATGACGTAGGAAACTTTATTTGCGTATAAACCTGAATCGATTGTAGCAAATAAGCTATAATATAAGAAAGTTTTTTAAACTTTAATTATAAAAACTAAATTATATTGTTACTAATTAGTTAATTGCAATAAGTTTTAGAATAAATTTTAATTTACGTTTGATTTCTCTTACAATTAGCGGCAATTCTTTAATCCCATTGCGATAAGAAGTTTTTGTTTTGCAAATAATAATCAATATGACTAACTAAAATATTGAAACGTAGTGCGCGAATGCAGTATTGTATATTTTATTAAAATCAAAAATTAGTACCTAACAAATTAAACACTACGTATATAAATATTTCTATATTTCTATAAAGATGACCAGTTATCAATTCATCACTGTTTGCGTAAAATAAAAATTTGCAGCTCAAAAAAGAAATAACATTTAATAAAAATGTAGTAGGTAGTTAAAAATCGCACAGACTATATTTGTCTAATAAGCAAGATATTACGTGTTTATATATTAATATTGTTCTATGATGTTTTGGTAACTTAATAAGATAACAACTATCCGCTTCAAAAACATCCATCCCATAATGATACGTTTTCGACTGCGTTACGCCAGGATAAATTAAAATTAAAAAATAAATGCAATGTTATTGCATATAAAAATATAACAAAAATGTTTTTATCCTTCTTAGAACTTGATTAATTCTCTCGTAAAGAAATTTCGGGAGGCCTGCAGGACACCCTTAAGAACTTTGGAGATTGCAATCAGACAAAACATTTTATGTTTATATAGTATCATGTTGATAGATATGTACAAAAAAACCGTAGACGTAGTTATTTGTTTACAACTTTTGCATTACAAAATTTTATGTTTGAGTTGAGTTTTTTACAAATTTTATTTATAAATATCTTTTATTAAGTATTTGTTTATTTTTCTAAAGCATTTTTATTCGGTTTATTTGTACACAAATATAATAACAAAATATTAACAATATAACTATATACAGCGCTATTAAATTAAACTACAGTATGTAGAATTTCTCTGTGTTGCATTTGAAATTAATCGAGTCAAAGTATTATGCACACATAGGCAACCAATCATACAGCACGCTCTTTTGTACTATTTACATACATATATTGCATGGTAAATAAATAGCACTGTATACACAAAGTGAATTTTATTATGGACCTACCTATACGTTATCTCGAAAATGTAAAAAAAGTTGTTTCTATTAAAACAATTTATTAGTTAATGCTATATTTTTGCTTGTTTAACGTAAGGTGATGAAATACAGTTCATTTTTAAGTGCGGCAACTGTATATTATTACGTGTTTGAATAGCCCTCTTGAAGATAATTATGAATATATAAAGTACATAGGCCTGTGACGAACGGTTTGGGACTTATTCAGATCTATTCTGTAAGCAATCATAACAATTGTTGCACTTCAATTGATTGTTATGGCAAAACCATAATAAGCAATTTTGCAAAAGTGGTATTCTCTAAGCACTTCCTGTGCTTACAGATTGATTGCTATGTCATAACAATAAATTGAAGAGCCACATCAATTGACATCCAGCAGTTGTTATGTATTCACAAAAATTTGTTGTGCTTTATTTTTACAGAAACGTTAATAACTCTATAACAAGACTTTTATGTGAGTAGAAAACCAATGTATTTGTAATTTCACAAACGTTTATTTATTGTTACATTAAACACCGGTTCCTCTAACATCACTTTTAGCCGTCCTGCTTTGTTTACAAGCAGGTAAATATCCATCACTACGAATGTCTTGTGCCCGGCCTCCGCCAATCAACATCGTTCTTTAGCCCGTTAGTTGTTATTAGGATTAAAATAAATATTAAAAAATACTCAGGAACATTTAAGATATTCCTATCACATGTTGGGCGAAATTAAAAATTAACGGGTAAATTAACAATTTACTGTTGCTCATAAAATCTAATAATAAATTAAACTGTTTTCACTAGTCTTAAGCAGTTTTTATTTCTTTAATACTCATTTTCAATTTTTAAAATGTAGCGAATTCCCGCTCTGGTGTTCAATGTGCGCATGCGCAGTTATTTCCGAAGTTTCTTAATAAGTGTCATTTTAATTGCTGGGTCATTCTGCAGAATGAAAAATCGATTTTTGAAAAATAACCGTTGTCTTTTTTTGATTATTTTTATTTATTTATAACAAATATGACGAAATAAATGACAAAAGACATATTATCCAAACAACGCAAATACCAGAAAAAGATATAAGAGATACGCAAAGATACGCAAAACAGAAATGAGAATGATGCACACAGAAATGAGGAAAATAAACAATTGAGAGAAAAGATAAGTAAACTTTCAAAAAAGATATTTAAATAAATACTATAAAGCATTTTGTAAATTAAACAGAACACCTAATTAAGTGAAAAAGCGGCTTTTAAGCTTATACAGAGCATTAGATATTAGTTAGAGCATCGTCATGCCTGTGTAACCACAGAAATGACGTTCCGTGAAATAAACAAACATAGCTATATGCACTTTGAGGTTAGATTATTACGGATCACATGTTCTAAAAGTTCGTCAAAATGTGTATTGGAACAGGAATGACAGCACCAATTGTGACACAGATAAGTTCAGCTCTCAGTTTTGTTGTTTTAAATTCGGAAACAAAAATCGGTGAATAAGCATTGCCAAGGGAGGGACAAAGATGTTGGTTATGTTACGCGAGAGTTTTCGCTCTATCGACAGCTTTCTACAGCATTCCAGAACACGCGTGCGGAATGTATGACACATAGTGCACGAGAATAATTCTAGCGCGTTCCAGCAGTCCGGTATACGGTATATAAAGCGCCGCGCAGGGAGAGTGTGTAAATTAAAAATAAATAGTGTAATTAAATAATAAATAATCTGTAAATAATCTAGTTTAAGTTCGTTAATAGTTTATAATTGTGTTTGTAATTAGTATTAGTGTAAATATTTTCCTTTGTTAATCGACGATTAAAACAGCACCTTTAGTATTATTATTAGAAAGAACGTTCCAGTATATATCAAATTGCGCACAGAAGCACAGTGAACAAAAGTAATGCGAATGAGTAACAAACTAAAAACAACAAATTCAACCTTTTCTGTAAGGGGTAATTGTTTAGTATTCATAATTATAAAAAAAGAGCATGTAGGAATTATGTGAATGTAATCTTGTGCAGATTTATCGACCACTTTATTTAATTAACACATCAAGAAGTAGACAATTCGGTAAAAGCGCACAGGACGTGATTTTAAGCTCCTCAGGTTAGAATTATTCTTATGTTTTACTTTATACATCTATATTTGTTTCTGGAATAGTTATGAAATAAAATTTCAGCAATCTGTTTCTTTGCATTCGGCAGAATGGCCCTGCTACGTTTTCTCTGCAATAAGCGCGTAACATTTGACGTTACAGAATACCAAAACGAACTTGAATTGTTATGAGTTCACATCAATTCGATTTTCTTTAATAATAATAATTAATCTGAAATGGTTTTTAGAGAATTGAATCTTCAGTAAACGGAATTTAAATGTACTTAAATTGAGCTAGAAAAGTTGCTGATCAACTTGCTCATTATTAAAACACTTTTTGAGGAGCAATATTTTCGTGTTAATAGAAACATTCTATTGTCAAATTAAGTTGAAATTAGTTTGTATAATTACAGAAATATCATAAATCACAATCTAGATATAGTAATAATTAAGTGGAAAAATTATCTCCCCGACTGGGAATCGAACCCATGACCATCTGCGATCCGGGCAGAGACTGAGCTATCTGAGGTGCTTCCTAACTTCTATTATCTTTTACCTTTGAGTTACCTATGTCAACTTTTGTTTTTCTTATGGCGCTTAACATGTGTTTTATGATCATTGGTAGACAATATGATGTTTCTATTAGCACGAAAAGATTCCTCACAAAAAAGTGTTTCAATAATCTATAAGTTAAAACTGTATCAAATCCACGGTTTCCGCACTATTCAGGAAAGAAGAAATTTGCCAATGCTCATTTTTCTCAAATACTCGACAACTAAAAAGGATAGATTAAATTTAATTACAGGCGATATTTGAAATCATCTTGAAATTCTGTAAAATTTTCCTTTCCCCGTAAAATTTAACCTTTCTTCTATCTCGTATAATAAGCCAATGTTGATGCTTTCAGTTTAGGATACGCTGCATAAGCAAGCAAAAAATATGGCGTTAGTAAGTAATTATTAATTATTTTAATAGAAGTACCTTTTAATATAAACTTTTTTGTAATATATAGAAAGTAAACCTAAGTCTTTTTGAGAGCCACTGGTACAACATATTTAAGTTATTTAAACGTTTACATAAAACATGTAAAAACACTGATGATAATAATCTAGCTGCTGATCTTCGCAGAATGGTTTTTAGTCACTTTACCCGATGGTGATGACTCTTATACAAAAGAGACTATGAAAGGTACAAATTTAATATTATCGATTTTGATTACTCGAGGTTCTATAGTTACTGTACTAAATCCAAAACCCAACGCATTTGACCGCTGACCTTTGTTTATGGAATAACCCTGCCAATGTGTATAATATGGAACTGGTGTAATTTTATTTACAATAATGTCAATAATTTTCTGCAACCTGAAATATTTTGTGATTTCTCGTTCATTGTACTGTACAAGCTCTTATAAGAACAACAAAATAACAGTCCAGTGTACTTTTTTGATATGCTTTTGCAGTGTGTTCTTTTAAATACATCAGCGAAAAGGAACAAAAAAGTGCCAGACTTGGATGTTTTGCTTAATTGGTATGAATTTGGGTACAGTTACATACATACTATTGAAATTTGCAAGAAACTGCTTTGAGGTCGTGAATAAAACCGCTGTGATCGTTCAAATCGTTGAAACCTATACACCGCGTTGATGTGGCTAACCCTTTTTATGACCGCTTTTTATTTTTCTTTTGTATCTTCTCAGATATTTGTTTCTTTTCATAATAGATGCAACTTCTAATTTTCCATAGCAACTATGAAACCTAACTAAGTTAAACTCACATAAATAAAAAATGTTAAGTAAATATATCTCTAAGGTTAGTAGAGGTCTATGAAGGGTTCGTTAGGTAACGTTAAACAATTGTAAACAAAATGTACAAGAACTAGTCTTTACGCTGTTCGATAATAGAAGATTATATTTGTGTATCAATACACTCTACTTAAGAAACTTCTAGACTAGCCTAATTCTAACCTAATCTCTCATCAAATTTAACTTGCTCTATTGCCTTACCTAAACTAATTCAACAATCAACTATATCCTCAAACCTCTCAAACCAAATGTTACCTCTAATATAACCTAACGCCCTCAAACATAAGCTAATTTCACCTAACATTTAATCTTACATATAACTTAATCAACCTATAGTAAGTGTTAAACAACTTATTAATATCCTAACGTAACCTAAATTGTTATCTAACCAGTCTAAACGATCTCTTAATATCTATACTTAGTTCTCTCCTAACCTAATCTCCCTTAGCATAGATTTTAACCCAACCTAACCTATAGTTAACTCTAACGTAACTTCAAATTTTAACCGATATCTAACCTGCAAGTTATCATCTAAACCATCTCTAAGTTAACCTAATCAAATTTCCATCTCAACTTCAAAACCAGTTTATATAATCTAATAATCTCCTATTTCTAATCTAACCTTCAACTTAACCAGCTCTATATTACCTAACATAAAATCAACTCTTATTTAACATTACTTAACTTTTAATTTTTGCTCAACATAAAACTTCAGCGTAACCTAACCAATGTACATATAAAGCGTATTCAAGTCACTTAATACATTCTCCAACCTTCACTGATCTTACAATTTGTAAGTTACAATCTATTCTAACTGCTAACCTAATCTCTATCCTAAGGAGTATTTGACCTTTTTTAAGTCCCGGTAATTACCGGGAATCTCGGAAAGTAATTTTACCTAACATAAAAACCGTAACATTTGTTTTTAAAATAGAAACTTTTCTCTAAAAGTATATTTAAAAAACTGTATTCAATAAAAAGCACAGCGGTGCAGAAAAAATTCTCCTATCATAAAATGTTTTCTTTTTCTTTCTTTTATAGAAAAACCTTTCCTGTTTAGTGTTGATTATTTGCCGGCAAGTTTTTAGTCAATCGTAAGCTTTACACAACAATCTTCTTTGAGCCAAGCAAGTATTATTGCAAAAATTCCTTTGAAATTTCAAAATAAAGAAAGTTTTAAATACATTCATCCTTGCAAACCATTTTCCTATTTCCTAGTAAAAGATACCTCTTATTGTACCCACATTCTTTTTTATTATTTCTGGTTTATTGAGTGGTCATAAATACTTAATACCTTAAAATACCTTTCTAAATCAAATGAAACAAATTCAGAAATGTAGTAAAAACACATTATAAACAATTATAAAAGCAGCACACTATTGTTTTCACAACAACTGTTAAAACTTTCTTCAAACCTTTTACCTTTTGGAAACGACTACTTGTTAACCTGATCAAGAGCATACTTCAAAATGAATTTTTAAGTAAAAACATTCGTTTTAGTTCTTTAAAAAGAAGTCTATGTAAAAATAGTACCTGTTTATAAATAAGACAGGAAATTCCGAATGAAAACTCTTCTTATAGAATATAATTAAATAGAAAGTACAAGTTTAAGTTTACTTAATGAATGGTCAGATATCGTATCAATATTTTTTAATAAAACTTAATACCTTTCCCTTCATTGATTGTCTATAGACAGGATGTAATAAATTTGTATGTATTTGAAATAGTTGTTTAGTGGTTTCTTGAAAAAAAAAGAACTGGTTAAGAAAACCACCCGTGCAGCAGTCATGTTCAGAACTGCATTTTTTTAAAATAATAATTCGCTCAAGAAGTTGAAATAAATAAAACCTTAATTCTAAAGTAAAAATTTTAATTAAATACTTTGCATACAAAAGTCACGTGTCTCGGATTATTTTTCCCGAGTCTCGAGGCAACAAAAAATTGAGCAATTCCCGGGAATTTTCTGAGTCAGAAACGCTTTCCTAACCTAACTTTGAATCTACACTAATTTTTATCCCAACCGAACCTATGAAACCAATAGTCGAATATCTAACCAGTCTGATAACTTAATAACTAGGAACAAGAATTTATATGCAAATACATATTTTATTTGCAGGTATGCCGTACAGTTCAACTATGTTATTTTTGTGAATCAAGTAAAAGTCTATAAATTAGCCAACTTCTATCGAGCATATACGAGGATGGTCTGAAAAGTTTCCGATCTTAACGTGAAGATGGCAGCACTCGTCAATAAAATCTAGGGAATGTAGTTGTGCATCTTTTGACAGGTACTCAGCAAAATTTCAACCATTTTGGACGCGCAGTTGTTATTTGACAATCGTTTGAGTGAGTCGATGTGAGTGTTTTTGTGAAAATGGAAAAAATCGAGTATCGAGCTGTCATTAAATATTTGTTTTTGAAAGCAATACGACTACGCAAATCAAAGATGAGTTGGACTCTGTGTATGGGGACTCTGCGCCATCATTTACCACAGTGAAATTTTGGGCAGCTGAATTTAAACGTGGCCGTACCAGCTTGGGAGACGATGAACGTTCGGGACGTCCAAAAACTGCAACCACTGACGATAACATCGCTAAAGTTCACCAAATGGTGCTAAACGACCGTCGAATTAAAGTGAGAGAGATAGCAGAGGCTATGAATATGTCCAAAGAACGTGTTTGTCACATATTGAATCAAGATTTAGGCATGAGAAAGCTGTCCGCGCGTTGGGTGCCGCGTTTATTATTATTTTATTATTTTGCAGAGAAAAACGCCGAGTACTATTTGGACGAGTTAAAGAGATGGGAGCATCGCTGGGAGAAGTGTGTAGACTTACAAGGAGACTATGTAGAAAAATAAAAATAAATTTAAAAAAAAATGTCTTGTATTTTTGTTAGGTCGAAAACTTTTCAGACCACCCTCGTACATGCATATATTAGGGGTTGTTGTATGTTTAACTCTTAATAGCGTATTAATGCATATTTCGCAACTTTTTATACAATTATACAAAACAGCCTTGGTAGTGTAATGTCTGGCGTGCCGGACTTTCACCCAAGCGGCCCGGGTTCGACTCCCGGCGCTGGCAGATCTGGTTAAGGTTTTCTGCAGTTTCCCTTAGCTGTGACACAAATGTGGGATTTGCGCTGTTCCATCTATAAGTCGGCTGCAGCCGCACATTGGGCCTACATAATAATAATAATCGCCCCCTCCCTCCCGCACAAGCTTATAGCTTCTGGGGCCTTGGTTAAGGTTATGGGTTGTAGTAATTATTATTATTATTATTATTAATTTACTTTAGCGCCTATTTAAATGAATGTTTGTACATGTTTTTAATTAAATTTTTGCCTCGAACAAAATCTTTGCCGGTGCGGGTGATTTAGACACTTTCGTATAGCAATTTCCTGTCCACTGACCTTCAATTTGATTATCGTAAGCAATAATAGTCCGTAAACATTCTAAGCATTAGGTGCATTGCCGCATGTTACTGTATGCAATACCATCTGTTGGCATTGGTTAACGCGAAACAACCACAAACCAGGACCTATTTTTAACTGAGTTGGGCCCTAGGCTCAGCTAGCAAATTTCGGGCCCCGTATTCGAGTGAAATGACTACCAAACAGGTATAAAAAACGAAATAAAATAAAAAGTATAATATTTAAAAACAAAACTCAATATATTTTGATTTAAAACTAAACAATTTCTCAAATTGCCCTGGTGAAGATACTAAAACCATAACACATTTTAACACAAGAATTTAATTTGTTTCATTTAATCAATGTCCGAGGTGCATACTGCATTCTCTCCTGATGATTCCTGTCCGTCAAGTGAGGAACATTAGCTCTAACACGAAAACGAAGCTCACCTTCATGTAGACGACTTCGTACTGTCCTATCGGATACTCGTCGAATCAAGACCACGTCCGCTGCAATCATGTGAGCGCTTCTTCATAGGATCCCGTTGAGCTGCGTTCGCAAGTCTTCGATCCTTGACGACGACAAAATGTTCCCGTCTCTCGATGACGAGACCACGTACGAGATACAACACTATGGCAAACTCGATCTCTCAATGCGAGAGCATTGAGTTAGAGGAGTTAGTATGCTTGTCGCATACTAACTCCTACCTTCAAAAAAGCAACAATTTGTGTACCTTGAATGTCTGTTAAATACGGCATTGCAATGCTTCGAATAAGTTTGTGATATTGATTAATTTCAAAACATTAGTAAAATAAAAATCAAAACATTAATTTAGACACTTGCACATTGGGTAACAGTAGTGTCGGCGGTTACACGTTAAAAAAATAAACGTTACTAAAAACATGTTTTTATTAATTAAAAACATTTTTCGACAGTTTTCAAAATTTTTTGAATTTGAAAAAGAAAAGGTTCAAACTCAATCGATAATAATGCCGCTGGCAGAAGAGGAAAAACACCCAACAAAATGCAGGGTGAATTTAAAAAATTCATAACTTCACGCCCGATCATGGTAGACACTCGAAGTTTTGAAAACTTTACAGAGAAAGGACTGAACTTTATTGTACTGGCAGTCGGTTTTTTCGGTGTACGATTTTTTTGATACACCGTACAAGCTGTTAACGGTTGACATTTTTTGAATCTAATTTTTTTTCTTCGGGGTTGTCAGGAGACGAAACGGCTAAAACGTAACATTCGCTCGCACGACCTGAAACTACCACCTTAACACGCAAAGGTTCATTTATTTTCGTCCAAAATCCGCCAAGTTGTGACGGTTTGAAATTTTGGTATTTTTGGTGCGTTTTCAAGTGGTGCATTTTTTTCCTTCGAGAGTACATGTTTATACATAGATAGTATCAATTTTTTCCTGTCCTCCATTTGAAACGAATGCGGTGTCACAGAAAGTAAACAAACAAATACATAATTGTCAACGAACTCAACAAAAGTGCAGTGGAAACACTAAAATGAAATTTTGGTATTTCGGAGCCGAAATCCCAGATTTCGTACCAGTGGAAATGTAGTATTACTAGAAGTTTTACATCTGTCACGTGCAGTGAGTTGCACCCGTGACTTTTTTGTGCATTTTTATTATTTTATTGATTTTATGTTTTCCAATTCGGGCCCCTCTTACCGTTGGGACCTAGGCACGCGCCTAGTGCGCCTAATGGTAAAATAGGCCCTGCCACAAACATAATCAAATTGTTTGCTTGTGGGTACCTCCCAAAAGAAAATCATAAAACATTTGTAAAACATTAAAATTAGTTGCAAAAGTATTTGCATAAGTATGGGTACTACTATCCATTTTTTCTCGAGAGTCATTGACGTAACTTGGGGGAGGGCTTCGAGTGGCTAAGCCCCTCTTAATGGATTCGAGACAGAAATGTTTTGTAATAAAATAGCAAATATAAATAACAAGAAAAGCGATACATTAAAATAAATAAAAAATCAGCAAATAGCTTTTGTTTCTCGATTTAAAGAAATTAGATAATGAAGAAACAATAAGAAACTAATAATCAGTAGCGGTGGGTTCATTCGTCAAACCCGGGGCACTCGCAGTGCAACTCATGATGATATACTGCTTTAATGTGTGCGTACGAGCATGATAGCGATATACCAGTTTGTCGTGTGCCCCGAGTTTGACGTATGCAACCAACGCACAGTGGTCCCGTAATAGGTCAGAACCTAAAAATATTTTAGTTTATTTTCCCGTAATTTGTTACCATTTAATTATTAACTGATTACCATAGTACATCGTGGTATAAATAGATACCGGATAATTAAACAGTAACACTTTTGTTTCGACCTCGAAAGTGAATACATCGCACCCTGCATATTTAATGTTATCAGTTAGTCATTACTTGAACTTGTCTTTATTAACTATTTTGGGGTAATTTGGTGTTTGTGCGTATATTCTGCAATGTAAGTCTCAAGAAACAGATATGTTCTTTTATATTTGATTGATTCTGATTGTTTTCTTTTTCGAAATATTTGAAATTATCTACCTACAGAGAGGTCGGTAATTTATGGTAAAACTTTCTTCAAGTGTAGTATTTGTGTAGTCTTTTAACTATGTTCCCCCACTCTCCCCCTGTTGGGTTTTTCTTTACTTTAAAACTCAATACCTTTATATTATAAAACAACAACAATCTCTTGCTGAAATTTGCATGATGTCATTTATTAGACTGTTATGACTTCCTAAACGCACATTCGCGATCTCTGTACGATTTTGTTACCATATGTTGTTTCTAGAGAACGTTTAATAGTACAGTGGCGTGAGGTGAAAATTTAGGCTAAGGAAGCAACCATGATTTTAATTTTAATATACCTAGGTACTGGCGCGGATTCACGAGGGGGGGGGAATTCCCGCCCCAAAATTTAGAAATAAGTATACATAGAATAGAAACAAATAATGTTTGTTTAGTTATTATTTATTAAAACAATTATTTTTCCAAAAATTTCCCCCTCAAAATAATTGTCTGGATCCGCCCCTGCTAGGTACAACCAAAAAACAGCGTTGTAATTATTAAGCTTAAAAGTTTTTCAAAGAAGTACTTTTACACTTTATACTTATGGAATTTGATGTCTATTATTCTTTATTTTAAAAACTACTACTATGTATTTATACTGCAACTCGATTTTCCGGTCTTAGCAAAATACCGATGCAGGTTTTAATCTTTGTTGTTAAATTTGAAAGTTCTGGTTTTGATCTGCTTTTCTTAATGATTTGTAATTTCTCTCCAAAACTGTATGCAGAAAATTCTTTATTAATAATTTACAAACTGAACAAAAAAATCGTACCGTTCGGATGTATCGGAAGTACCCGAACCTTCCACCGAAGCAGCTGAATCTGCAGTCGTGACGATAATGCAATTTTAAATTTTCATACAGAGCAAACTAAATAGAATTATTTGTCTTTAAAAAAATCCAACTTATAAATTGAAATAATAAAATGTGACAAAATACAGTCTCATTCGCAGATTTACATTACTTAAGTTACATTAAATTTAACAAACACTAAATCGAACAAATAACCAAATTATAATAAATAAACATTTGGGCATGAACTACGCTAAAAATAACGTCCAAACAATGCTAACAGCATCGTCTGTATCACCACGCCCGCTGATCCACGCCAAGGCCACAGTATATATAACAATCAGTAGGTTTACCTGTGTGCGGCACCTTTGATGTTGTTAATCTCACTTGCAGTCGAGCGTGTAAATGATATACTATATTATTATTATATTTAAAATTATTACACGAATGTAGAAATGTTAATGATTTGAAGATGGATAAAACGCGTTTGACCACATTTTCATTTACACAAATATCTTGGAAGTGTTGTTGAAAAAGTATTTCCATAGATAAAATAAATTAAATAAAACTCATGTTTCGCATGTATGTACCGATAAACATTTTTTATCAAATAACCGCATATATATATATATATATATATATATATATATATATATATATATATATATATATATATATATATATATATATATATATATATATATATCGAATAAAGTTTTTTCTAATTTATCAGAAGTTTGGTAATCTTTGTCAATTAAAACAATCTCTGCATCGTTTCCTGATTCTGTGTTTATTCATTTCGTAAAAGGGGACATTCGAACTGCACAATTGGAGTTATACGGGACTGGCTAATTTGATGTACTCGGTCGCGTGTATGAAGTATAACTGCTCTCTATGTACTGCCGAAACATGCCAGCTTGTGGTGTGGTGTATGGTAACTATTTGCGAGAGTCACGTTACTGTATATTATTTATACTGTGCCAAGACTAGGAGAAGAGTAGTTATAAGCAACGAAATCAGTGCTTATATGCAGTGTATGTAACACATTTGAATCGGTATTACCTTTCCGTGCAAGTTTAATGAGCCTAATTTAAAATAGTACTCTAAATAATTATACTTTTTGCTGTACGGAATTGATATTGAGCATTAAGTTGATTAAATATTTCAAATTTAAATAAACGATAACCATAATTTTATAAAAATATTTTTGTTAGCATTGGTTTTTATTTTTAATAAATTCTCAATGGAAGCATTGCTTCCATAGACCGCACGCCACTGTCATTTTTACATTTACATTGTACTGATATAATACTTTGGATTGGCGGTTGCTACATCCTGTTGTTTGCAACTTATCTCAACGCACTAATTAGGTCACACATGTAGGGATAAGCGTGCGAACCCTTTAAGTTTGTACTGTACATTGAGGTCCAGTCGTAAAATGTTTCCAAGCGGGTTGACTTCAGTCGTCAAAAAAAATACGATCGCAAACTTACCCCCGTTCAAAATCGATTTCATGCGACAGATAACATGTTCATCCATATCCCAGTAAAAAACAAACGACTAGTCGGAGCACAACCGGACGACGTGATTGGCCACGCGGTGACGAATCAGATTTAAATTCTCAACGGCGCGCGGCGGCAAATTGGAATGTAAATACCTGCTTATATGATTGTGTGTTGTGCACTTTACATACGAATTGATTGAAATTATTGAAAACATAATGACCCGCATGATTTGCTCTTTATTAACCCTTTCATTATCTATAATAATTGTAATTAGAATGCGTCAAGAAATAACCGACAATATGTTAGCAAACTGAAAATTTAGACTCTTTTTAACTCATAAAAAACACGTAACAATACGGGTCAATAGCAATAGGAAATACGTAGTGGTATTATACCTGGCATGTTTTGATATAAAACAAATAAAGCAATTACTTCAAAAATATTTTTTTTTGATATCGATTATGAAAGTTGACTTTTTTAACAAAAAATCGTAAGGAAAGTAGCATTATTTTAATTATTTTGTAATTATGTTTCTAAAAAAACAAACTTCAATCTCCTTGGAGATTCTTTTCAAAGAATACTGTTTTTCTGATTTTTTTTAAATTTTGCATAAATCCTTTTAGGACAAAGTTCTAAAGTTACAATATGCAAAAGAAACGTGTACTCAAGTTACGAAGTCTGACTACATAAAACTACATATTTGCACAATATACATGTATACTAATTTGAGTTTGCTAATTTTACGAAAAAATAACATACATTCATTCATAAATAAAGACAAAATCTGAGAAATACAGTGCTGACCAATTAATGATCTGAACAACTGAATGATCATACATATTCTTAATTCTACTATTCAATCAAGATTACACTGAGGGGAACGCTAAGAAAAGGAGTTGTAATTTATTGGAGCAGTGCATTTTTTACATTTTGTCTTTATTTATGAATGAAAGTATGTTATTTTTTTAATTATTAAAATCATCTCTCACCTCTCTCTCTCTCCCCTCTCTCTCTCCCCTGTCTCTCTCGCCCCTCTCTCTCGCCCCTCTTTCTCTCCCCCTCTCTCACCCCTCTCTCTCTCCCCTCTCTCTCACCCATCTCTCTCTCCCCTCTCTCGCCCCTCTCTCTCCCCTCTCTCTCTCCTTTCTCTCTCTCTCGCCCCTCTCTCTCGCCCCTCTCTCTCGACCCTCTCTCCTCTCTCTCTCCTCTCTCTCTCTCTCTCTCCCTCTCCTCTCTCTCTCTCCTCTCTCTCTCCTCTCTCTCCTCTCTCTCCTCTCTCTCCTCTCTCTCTCCTCTCTCTCACATCTCTCTCCTCTCTCACCTCTCTCTCCTCTCTCTCTCCTCTCCCCTCTCCCCTCTCCCCACTCGCTCTCCCCTCTCTTTCTCTCTCACCCCTCTCTCTCTCACTCCTCTCTCTCTCTCTCCTCTCTCTCGCTCTCGCTCTCGGTAACTTTTGTATGTATCCCTCATTCTTCATTCGTCATTCTTGAAGTGACCATCATGGGGATTTCCCGCCCTAGAATTGTATATTTCACAGCTGACTAACCACGTGATCAAGACCGCTGTATTCTAATGAAACTTTCTACCCAAATAGATCATGAAATTTAAAGGAAACCGACAGTCCTTGATACAACTGCGAGTTTTGCAGGCTCGTCTAACCATCATATCTATGTCAGTAGCTACCCTTCGTGAAGGGCTTTTGGATCTCCATGTTAAGAAAATTACGTTAATAAATACACAGACTCTTAAATCACGTTCAGGGATCGGAATGGTTTCTAACACATAATGTGTTAGTATCAACGGCTGAATTAACTACATAAAAAGAGAAAAACTAGTTTTAATGCAGAAAATGTATAGACTTACCCTTGGCGTATCACTTTAAATTAAAACGGAAAAACAATAAATATTTACACTTTTAACCACCTCTCACCAAGAAGGAATATTCACTATAAACAGACACTTTTTAAATTTAAAACCAGTTATTATTAATCTTTCAAACCACTGTTATATACCACACGCATACAGCGTATCGAAAGGGACTGACGTGAAAAATATTATTTCAAATATTTAGCTCTCTCTACGACAAAAGGGAAACATTTCATTGGTCGCTTAAAATATAATGCCTTAGGCTATATACATTCCTTTAGACATTTCGAGGGTGAAAACAAGATTCTACCTGCCACGTTGCCGTCATTGCTAGAAATATGCGGTTTTATCAGATGAGGGATCTCTCTACCTGCCCCGAACCCAAACCAGGTATAATTGCTTTTCCCTTTTTTAATTTTGAATGGTTCGTATAATTTACAACAATTCTTTACGCATTTTATTACGCGTCAACAATTAGTTTCTTTACATGATTTATTCTCTTTACGTCAAAATGTAAACAGTGTAAAGAAACTAATTCTTTTTCAGGTAAATCTTTATCGGTAGATCGATCGATACCTTAATTAAGAGTTCGGGGTATTATATGACGATTTGTTACTAAGGCACAGCCGGCTGAAAGAACACAAGATAATAGGCGTTATAATCCTATACAAACCTTTTCTTTAAACAGGTACAATGTAATATAGTACATAAAACTGAAAGAATATACTTTAATGTTTAACTGTAAATTTAACAGAGTTTGAAAGAGATTCATAATAATAATCTAACAGTATGGTTGTTACCTCTGTTCTTTTAGCAAAAGAGTTCTGCTTAATTAAGACGTCCTACGGTTCCGAAGTTATAAAAATTAACCCTCTTTCGGGGGTTGTTTCTTTCCAGCCAGCCTCTGAATTTAGAATCGCCCTTTTGATATGTTGTTTTAATATTTTTAACTATCTTTTAAACAAAACTAGATTATGTAACAAAGAACGGTTCCGATGTTAACTAAATACGTAACAAGTATTAGGGTTAAAAATAACAAAAATCTGTAAAATTATTTAACTTTATTAGGTACGCAAAGCCATCTTTACGCAATTATATATGCCACGTCTTATTGTTCTTTCGTTTAAATATTTTTATTTTAGGTGAATTTTAAAGAAACACAAAACGTCTACCGGTAGATATCTCATTCTAAATGCTAACTTTTTATTCGTTTAGCAAAGTGTGTTAGTTTGTCAACCTGAGAAAATCATCACAAATACTCATATTTTGTGGTCGTTCATTCAAGCTTATCGTTAAGATTTATGACAGCGCCATAAATAAAAATCTGGTTATCCCAAAACTCGTAGACCCCATAAAATTAAGAATGAGATTAATAAAAAAAACAAAGAGTTTTCGTTTTATAATAAAGGGTTACTTGTAATTCTATCGATGGATATCAATATTATTCCGCTTATGAAAAGTTTTGTTAATTGCATAAGCTATTTCGAAATACTTTAAAGAAATTCAGTACGCATTTTATTATGCTCAAAACTACTTTCTTTCATTTTGATGTCTTGAAAGAAATACGATATTCATAATTTTATTATACACAGTCATGCATTAAATTACAGTAAATGTAAACATTACCTCATTATTTCGACCTTGTCCCCGACGTCGTCGACGACGTTTTCGCCGACGTCGTCGGGGAGACACCGTGAGTGGTGCCCATTAGTCGTCGAAAGTAAGGTCTTTTGTTTGGGTTCAAAATTTCTTTTCATTTGTTATCTCGGTTGTTCTTCTGAAATGATTAAATGTGATCCCTAGTTTAATAAATATTTCAAATATATTAGGACAAACACTTATCTAGTATTAAAGGTTAACATGTACGTTATAAATAATAATAAAAGTGAATGTCAGTAGCAGACTATAATAATAAGATATTTTAACCTGTAATGTAGAATTCTCTATATATTTAACACTCGAAATTTAATTAAAAGGTACGGCTCTATTGCTTGCATATACGGTCAAATCTCAATGAACTTACAACAAGTAGATAATTACATACCATCATTTTATAATTTCATATACGTGAAAAATTGAGCGATCTACATGTAAAATTGTGTTTAGTCAAGTCTGTATCAAGCAGCACGAAACAATCGTTAATTATAGGACACCTGTGTTAATTTAGTATTCACACAAAGAGGACTTGTTACCTGAAAGGTTGCAGGTGGGATAGTTAAACCTATTCCTATTCGAAGTTGCCATTATAAAAGTTTAGCCAACAATAATAACAACGTTTTTTGTTATAATGATGTATTGTGTAGATTCTATCATTAAAACAAGATGAAACAGGTATGAGCGGTCTCGACGGTTTATGACATCCGACTGATTTATGACCTAGTAAAAAAACTTAATTAACAATCCCTTGAACAGGCTCATTCTTGTTTATTTCGTAATATTGCGCAATATCACGCAATACGTAAACGATGTTTTTAATGACAACCAGAGGGCGCTACGATTGTTTTTACATACTAAAAGCTGTTCGACGACGACGACAGCTACTACATACTTTTTGAATGCTGATCTCTGTGTGAATACTAAATTAACACAGGTGTCCTATAATTAACGATTGTTTCATGCTGCTTGATACAGACTTGACTAAACACAATTTTACATGTAGATCGCTCAATTTTTCACGTATATGAAATTATAAAATGATGGTATGTAATTATCTACTTGTTGTAAGTTCATTGAGATTTGACCGTATATGCATGGTAGCCATTTTGAACATTTGCTATGTTTTTTGTTGCATAAATTTACCTATGTACTGTATGGAATTTATCTAGTTATTTGCTATAAAGTATATTATTATTATTAAGTTTTTGTTTTATTAACGTTTTTGAGCGGCAACACTTTACATTATGGCTGCAGCGCATGGAATGCAAATCAAATTATTATTTTTTGCGTAAACTATGGCAGCACAATCGAACAACAGGCAAGAACTGTTAGAAATTAGAACATCTATCTGTAGAAAAAGTTTTAAAAATATTGACCAAAACCGCTTAAAAAACTTGAGCTTCTTTACATGTGGATGATCAAATTTTGACCACTTATTAAAAACAACATCCACTATTAAAAAATATTGCCAAAAAACTATTTTTTCAGTACAGATTCACATCCCAAATTTCATCCCCATCGCTAAAAGCAATCTTTTGATATTTAGAAAATAAGAAATTTGTCCTATTTTGGTCTCAGGAATATGTGGTAACATCTTGTACAGATCTTTTAGAAACACCCTGTATATGTATATTCACTTTAAATAGTGAAATTTTCATTGCTATTTTATTCTTAATATGCAATGTTTAATATTTTTCAAATAAATATATCAATATAATATAACATTTTGTTTCATTGCGGGTTATTCCATGCGAAATCGATCACTAAAATGGGTCGATCTTGCGTATTTCAATGAAAATCAACTATGATGTAGCAATCAACTAAAGAAGATAACTTTCATTCATGAATTTGTTAGATTACGCAGAACTTCAGAAATTTTTAAACTGAAAAAATTACACAGCCCCACAAAATAATGTTCTGACCTGGGAACATGACTATGTTATTCCGATGTATTTTTCGACGCTGAAACCGAATCCTTAGAAAAGCACATATGCAATTAAAATCTTGCGTTAGGGCCAAAAATAACCCCTAAATGGAGTAACACTACTCCTGATGTATGGTGACAATAAATACATACAAGAAATGGTTTACAACCGCAAATGTTTTTTATTTGGAAATAGACCTCTGGTATATGGCCAAGAACCCTCCTCCCTGAAAGTGTTAAACCACCCCAAAATGAGTCAAAGCACCCCTTAAATCAAAATACAATAAATACATGGCAAAAGTTATTGAAACCCGCAAATGTTTTGTTTTTGGAAATAGACCTCCGGTATATGGCCAAGAACCCCCTCCATGAGGGGGTTAAACCACCCCAAAATCGGTCAAAACCACCCCTTACATTAAAATACAATAGATACATGCAAAAATGGTTAAACACCGCAATTTTTGTTTTTGGAAATAGACCTCTGGTATATGACCAACACCACCACCCCTAAAGGGTAAAACCATCCCAAAATGGGGTATATAACCACCACCTAGATCAGGGTTACAATAAATACGCACGCACAATAAAATACGTGCAAATAAATTGAGGTAAAGAAAATACATGCAAAAAATAAATTCAATAAAACCCCGTTAATCCTGTAGTCTCTTGATTTATGATGTCTCTTTCTTTTATTTTCAAATGATCTGCCTCCTGGCTGCCTCTTAGTCTTTCCTTTTCCTTTTTATATCTTGGTGGAAGCGTTCCCCTTGTTCTTCGATGTAATACCCTAAGTTATCTGGAAAGTAGTCAAGGTGAGAATGGAGGAAAAAATATTTTTTAATACTGTAGTTGGCATTAGAGCTGCTTTATTTTTACATGTTCTTTTGGAAAACATATTCAAGTTACTATAAAAAAAGTTCAGAAACTTATACTTCATGATAAAAATGTGAAATAAGAGTTTAAAGCAAGAGAATTCTAAAGTTATGGTCCAATTACCCAACTGACCGTAAAACAAATTACAAAAGCTATTGCATTATATTTTGGGTCTTTGATGGCCGCAAGAAACATACTTTATATAGCACACCCGAAGAAATCGATTTAAATACGTAAGTAATTTACTAATCAGTAGGTATAATCATACCCACACGGATATACATTTATCTTACGTACAATAGTTAAGATCGACCGCTAGTATTATGGACCGTATTATTACTAACTACATAGAGTGTAGCGAATGCAGGTTGGTATGCGAATACGTTTGGTAACAAAAAATTATTAGGCCGTTCAAAAAGCCTGTCTTCTTGTGAGCATCATATATAAAAGAAATATTTGTTCTAGGCTAAATAATTTTCGAGATATTTAAATTTCTTTAAAGACGTGCAAACAGTTTTGATAATTCTTTCAGTTTCAATATTTCCGAAGGTCTACGTAATCTAGCAAATTGATGAACAAAAGTTATGTTGTTTAGTTGATTACTACCTCATAATTAATGTTTATTGAAATCCGTGAGATCGACTCATTTTAGTGATCGATTTCGCATGGAATGACCCTTGCATATATTTAAATTTATAGTGCCGATTTTAGGTTCCATCTAATATGTATGCCACATGTTTTAATATTTTTTATTAATAACAATTGTGCAATTTAAAACAAAAACTACGTTTACAAAATTAAAACTTGGAAAATTTGTGTCTTTGTGTCTTTTTTTCAAAATTTCAAAACTGTGGCTTTGTAATAAGCATTGTGGAGAATGATCGAATTATTGAAGACTCTTTGCATATTAAATCCATCATAAGATATGGGGAAGATAACGCAAGCGGAAGAAGTATTCGAAAACTGCTTGAATATTGAAAGAATTTTCTCTTGAAATGCGGTGATAAGTTTTGTAACTCAGTTTTAATAAGTTAAATAATAACTTTAAATTTATAATCCAACATCATTATTTCCATTACTTCAAACGCTATACGACTCATACATCATCAAAATTCTAAACAACTAACAGAAGCATTAGAGCCTATATTATAGCTTTCTATTTTTAATGATGGGATATAGTAAGGTTGATGATCGCGTATCCTTCGGCAACTGCATCTCCTCAAATTCTACGATCAATTTTGATAAGATTCACTGGCCGCATAAATAACCACATCCAAAATATCCCGAAAAACATCAATGAGCACCAAAAGACTTCTACAAAACGGAAGGTTTATCATCACCCATCAAATGCAGAACTAGGCTTCACCAACTGTTCAACAAGCTCAAGATCTTCATAATAAACATGGGAATAATCAAATGTGACCATCAAAATCTTACCAGAACGTAGTTCATACGCTTATCCTATTAGTAGAGTAAAAAGCTGTGTCTATCGTGTCATTCCGTTTGCACTTTGTTGCTAAAATTTAAGACCCACTTTAAATGGTTACCTACCTTTTAAGAATGCAAAATCGATTGCTCGTGGAAAAATCGTGCCGTGCAGGGGTTGGTAAACGGTGAATTTCCAAAAAAGGGCAACATTTTTTGCGTTTTTTACATCCCCGGTATGTAGACAATAATCTGCTGTAGTACTGAGTCAAAGTTTTAATTAGAATTATTTCTTTTTTAATTTTTAATAGCACTCTGCACAATGCTTTTGTATGGAGCGCGTTAATGAATAAACGTTCGCCCTGAAAAGCCATATTTAGGATTTCCTTTAACTCCTCATAACTTGAGACCCCTTTAATTAATCGACAAAAACATTTCTCTGGACATTATAGCTCAAATATTAAGGATTACGCTTTTTTCAAATTGTCAATCCGATCGATAGTTTTGGAAAAAAATTATAAATTGTAACGCCATGTCGCATTTCAACGCAACGTCCGCGGACCAGCGAGTAAAGTTCATATTCAGGTAAACGTCCACGCAACACTCGACTCTATTACTCACGGCGTACGTAAAGTCGATACTCACTTGTCTAATTGTTCTCTTTTCAGCATCCAATTTTTTTTTAGCCGCTCGCGCTAGGTTCATGTTAGCTACCTATTTTCGAATAAAATACTAGATTGTTTTGTGCTATGTCTTTAATTTTGTTTTCCATGTTAAACGTTTTTGACAAAATTTACATTTATATTTACGTCCAATGCAGTTGTACGTAAGGTACGTTTTTGAAACGATTCAGTGTGAGAAAGATTAGTATATGTTTTTGCATATTTGTATACGCAAAAAAATTTGTCCTTTTTTGGAAATCCACCCTTTACCAAACCCTGCACGGCACGATTTTCCCACGACTAATCGATTTTGCATTCTTAAAAGGCAGGTAATGATTTAATGTGGGTTGTAAATTTTATCAACAAAGTGCAAACGAAAATCTTTTCTAGAAGGCTTTTGTAGGCTAGGAAACTCTACTATATAGTACCCGATCCTGTATGTGAATCAACTACCGTAAGGGTACAAAATAATTAAGCCATTAACTACTGTCTCTTTCGGCCACTAGACGATATTTATATCTCAAAGAAGTAAGTGTTTCAACTTATTAAAATCTCACTTATTCTTCCTAAAATAATAAAATGTGAAACTTTCAAACACCTAATTGTAAAAGCAAACTTAGAAATTGACTAATACTTAACTAACTACTGATTGCGGTAAGTAACTTGCTATTTTTATAGCAATATTCCTTTTGGAAAAATCACTAGCTGGGGAAAGCAAGTTTTAGAATTTCTGTAAAATTAACTTAGAACAAGATGCTGGGAATTGCTATTCACAATATGAATAGCAACCTTTCCTAGCCACCGATCTCCATTGCCTTTACGCCACGTGGAGGTGATAAGCCGTACGCAACAAAAGAAATGCATCACGATGTACCCATAAATAATAAAGATACCGAGCAAGTAATCTTGCCGCAAATTACCGTTACTTCACAGACACGGAATCTTCGCAAGTGTTTTATTTATTGGCTCCTTTGAATACGTTTTTTATAAATTCAAAGTACCGAGTACAACGATTGTGCTCCATCAAATAAAATATGAGACTTCAAACGTAACCGGTAGAAGACTTTGACCAAAACACGATTTTTGGATTTTGAAAGCTTAGGAACGGTTAGAGATATCGTGGTTATCGCGAATTTGTATGACCAACTTCACAATAACATCATATCTAAGACAGTAGACCCGATTAGTTTCTATGTGCAAAATTTTCAAAATCAGAAATGTAGGTTGTCCATTTTAAAAGACACGTTGCGACTGCGGAGCTAAAAACCACACGGAGACACCATAGCTTGAGATATAGTTTTAAGCTCGATCTGTCTAATCAACGCCAATTATTTTTATAGTATGCCCGCTCGCCGATAAGTCGCTTAGTTTTGATGTTTGTGGGGGTTTTGAGAGTAAAAGCTGGGACTAATTATATTCGATAGCTTATAATTAATTGTTATACCAAAAAAAGTTGGCCGAAAATTGGCCTTTGCAAAAGGGCACAATTCATGATTTTGGAGTTATCTATCGTACCTGATGCACCGTTATTAGATCAATATTTTCATTTAGTTTTCGATGAAAAGTTTGTAGTCGTTTTTCTATAAATAAACAAATAAAAAAAATAAACAAATCTTTGCAAATCATTGAGTCTTACGGAAACTAGAAACTTTAAATGCTTGCAACTTCGTTTGCGAAGCTTCAAAAATTAATTAATTTTAGGTACTTTCGCGTTTATCAACTCATATTTCAGAATCAAAGCCTTTAATCGAAAAAAGTCGTTCTTATAAAATTGTAGATCGCGATCTTTCGCTTCTAACGGTGAACTATATTTTTAGAAATTACAATAATTCCATAAAAGAATAAAATTTAACACCAAACACAATTTAAATTGTATCGACGCGTGTATTCCTCGATAAGCCCCTCTTATGTTCCGGAACCCCTCGCGCAGCAGTTGTCTATGTTCTTGGGTTAATAAATACACCTAAAAATGTATTTCGTTTCTCTTAAATTAATTAATAGATGCCTAATAGAAGTTTAAAGGCATTAAACATTTTTTTAAAATAAATAATTTAAATAGAATGATATTTTTATATCTTCGTTATTTACCCATTACCTAATAATAATAAAACAGTATTCCAAAATAGTTAAAATTATAACATAGACATTTATTTTTTCCAAAACACTTGATAACAAAGAATCTCGTAAGTAACTTTTTATTTTTTGGCTAGTATCATCTCCTGTAAAGAGATAGTAAATTAACTAATAACGAAAAAATGTAAAGACTTAGTTTTCCCATAGGTATTAGTTGAATTCAGCTAAGCCACGGATCACTGACATTACGGGTCAGTACAACCCTACGTTTCATAAGAAATTAGTTTCAGTTGTGTATATTAAAGTATAAAATTTATGATATTGGAATTTAGGAGAATGTTAATATTAAGAAAGGGGCCAGATTGTTCATTCTGGCGTGAAAACTGCAGAAATAAACTCGTGTTGAGTTTATTAGAAGACAATTTGTTTAATTTACCCCGAAAATTATATTTATGATGGTATGTCACTGGTACAGAACTTGGGTAAACCGATCAACACTAAGACATTCGGGGATTATTCAAGAACATTCTCTTGGATCATATTTAATAACTCATACAAGGCTGAACGAGTAGATTTGGTATTAGAACACTATAACGACATGTCAATCAAAAATATGACAAGAATCAAAAGAGGACCCGGTAAATCAACCCGGTTATTTATTCATTCTACTTTTAATAAGAATCAGTTGACGAATTTCTTATCAACTCAAATCAGTGACTATTCGAGGAGCCAACATATACAGAAGTAATTTTGGCCTAGTAGATGATTTGTTGAATTCGAATCATGAAGAAGCAGACACACGGATTCTGCTACGTATATTATCTGCTAAAAAAGCCTGCTACAGCAAATGCATTATCGAATGCAGGGACACTAATATTTTGGAACTTCTACATCACTTAAGAAAACATTTAACCCCAGAAGTCTGGATGAAGACCGGAAAAAAGGATAGCATTCACTTCATATCAGTTCATTTCTTAAAATAGAACATCTTTTACAAAATCTTCCAGCGTTTCATGCCCTCATAGGATCGGATACTACAAGCCAGTTTTCTAGCATCGGGAAGAAAACTTGTTGGAAAACATACCTGGCTTGATAAAAATTGCTTAATAATTTCGGATTTCGATAAACAGATTTTTCAAAACTTGAACAATTTTGTTATTAAGCTTTATACCAATAATCAAAATGCTAACTCCATCAATCAGGTTCGAGGTATACTTGCTGGTTCTAAAACTATTGATAAATTACCACCTACAGAGGACAGCCTAGAATATCATTGCTTACGAGCACACAAAAAATTCCAATATCATAAATTTTATACTTTAATATACACAACTGAAACTAATTTCTTATGAAACGTAGGGTTGTAGTGACCTGTGGCTTAGCTGAACTCTACTTATACCTACTGTGGATTTTGTATCCAAAATTTTGGAAATTTTTGTAAATTTTGTAAAATTCTAAAATCTTTGTTAAAAACTAACACTTTTGGAATATTTTAGCAACTTTTCCAGTTAAAAATAGTTTTAAGTTAGTTACTGGTGTGTCATTTATTATGCAACCAATGTGTACTTTTTAATAAGGTTGAATAATCCATATTTCTTTACTTATTATCAAACAGTTTATTCACCAAGTTCTTAAGAATACATAACATCCAGTTGTGCGAAGTTATTGTTATTATGTAATTCATTTATGATTAATTGCAATTGAGTAATATCGACGGGAAATGAGATTCTCTTAAGGTTTTTGTTTATGTAATTAGATCATTAATATTGTATAAAGTGTTGTGTAATAATCTGTAATAGATATGTGTCACTGTGACAAACAATGTTAATCTGCTTTTATGTATTATATATGAGTGTACAGTTATTGTATTAGATCGTAAGGTGACGTCAAATTATGTAATGTGATGATGTAAATAGTTAGTATTTAAGCGAAAGGAACATCATTGTTTTTAAGCAGTCTTTAAAATACGGCGATAGTGTAAAGTCGTGAAAAATACAATTATGCACTTCTAGAAATAAAGCGACAGAGTAAAGTCGTTAAGAATTAATATAGTAAAAATGTAAAAGTTGGTCGACCAGATAATTATAAAGTTAGACACTGTGTATGAAGTGTAGATTATTGTAAAGGTACAAACCGCAATTTATCAAATAATTATTAATACTTGCTAAAGTTAAGCAAGTGAATAAACCTTCGTTAAAACCATAAATTGGTGTTTTATTTGTAAATAAACAGTTATAATTAATATTCTTCGAAAAAGGGAAATAGTACCCGCTATTAATAAAACAAAAGTATATTATCAAGAGTGTTATCTCTTTGTGTCTTTAAATCAAATTACAGGGTTGTAGTGACCCGTAATGTCAGTGATCCGTGGCTTAGTTGAACTCTACTAATACCTATTAAGGGAAAACTAAGTCTTTACATTTTTTCGTTCTTTGCTAATTTACTATCTCTTTACAGGAGATGATACTAGCCAAAAAATAAAAAGTTACTTACGAGATTCTTTGTTATCAAGTGTTTTGGAATAAAATAAATGTCTATGTTATAATTTTAACTATTTTGAAATACTGTTTTATTATTATTAGGTAATGGGTAAATAACGAAGATATAAAAATATCATTCTATTTAAATTATTTATTTTAAAAAATGTTTAATGCGTTTAAACTTATATTAGGCATCTATTAATTAATTTAAGGGAAACTAAATACATTTTTAGGTGTATTTTTATTAGCCCAAGAACATAAACAACTGCTGCGCGAGGGGTTCCGGAACGTAAGAGGGGCTTATCGAGGAGTAGACGCGTCGATAGAATTTAAATTGTGTTTGGTGTTAAATTTTATTCTTTTACGGAAGTATTGTAATCTCTAAAAATATAAACGTCACGTCAAAAGATAAGTGTCACCGTTAGAAGCGAAAGATCGCAGTCTACAATTTTATAAGAACGACTTTTTTCGATTAAAGACTTGGTTTTTGAAATATGAGTTGATAAACGCGAAAGTACCCTAAAATTAATTAATTTTTGAAGCTTCGCAAACGAAGTTACAAGAATTTAAAGTTTCTAGTTCCCGTAAGACTCAATGCTTTGCCAAGATTTGTTTATTTTTTTTTAGAAAAACGACTACAAACTTTACATCGAAAACTAAATGAAAAGATTGATCTAATAACGGTGAATCACGTACGATAAATAACTCCAAAACTATGAATTGTGCCGTTGTGCACAGGCCTATTTTCGGCCAACTTTTTTTGGTATAACAATTAATTATAAGCTATCGAATACAACTAGTCCCAGCTTTTACTCTCAAAACCCCCACAGGGTGACACGTTTTACCCCACTGAACACTCTACTATTATTTGGACATAACTACTATAGCGCAAAAACTAGTAAGGTCATATGCGTCCTACTAACATAGAAAGATAAAGGAGAAAAGTGTATACTTGGAAGTTAGTATGCTTAGTGCGACTCTCGAATCCATGACACGGCGTACCTTAGATTACTAAGTAGTCGGCTTAACTATCTGAGCCACGCTACCTGCCTCAAAGTTATTATTATCTTAGAAGAAGTTCTCAGAATGAACTAGATCGGAAATTAAATACATACCTGGTACTTGGTACCAACTTGGCAGCTGCTCTTCTTGTTTTGCTTCTGAAAATAAAATAGACCAATTAAATCTTCGTATTTAGAAAAATCTAGCAATCGATTGCAATTTGTTTGCCTTTGAAACAATTATATTCTTGGTGATAACTTATCACCATGCAATATACTTATCACCGATAAGTATATTACATACAATGACTAACAATTAAAAAAGAATATATGTATTTTAGTCTAGTTTTTGAACTTGAAGATACGCAATAATCAGCTTCTACGTTTACTATGTCTCTGTAAAAATCAATTTCATTAATTTCAATTAATTTCATAAACTACTTGGCCCCGAATCAAGAGTTCAGGTACTTTATTAGTATTTGCAATCAGTTATAAACAATAATATTTAGTTATAACATATCAACAAACATAGTTATAACGTCAACTGCTCAAAAGAATAAGACATATTCTCAACATGCATTATGACCAAGCAAGCGTTTTTCTTTTCAGCTGTAAAATTTAAATATACCCAAGTGTTATACATAATAACCACTAGCGGAAGTAGATTGACCTCGACTCACAACGTCTACAAAACACTAACCTCAACTTAAGCGGGTATAGGGGATAGTAAACACGCTCGCCGACCTTACATGTCACATAAGCACTAGATAGTTACAGACAGTGTAGAATGTTGCCATTATTTTTGCTGACTGGCTCGCCAAAGGCTTTACAGGGGTAGTCCAAATCAAGCGGATCAACCGCATACTTGCTGCTGTTGATTTGAACTACTCTTTGTCATATTGTACATATTTAGATTAAAGTGATTCTTGATTTTTACAAATTATACATAATGTAAAAAGAGATTTCTGGAATTTGAAATGTCGTCCTGTAGTAAAAAGGAAATGATTGTTCCAAGGCTCTCCAAAAAGTAGTCCAATTTGTGTCACCCATACTCATACAACCCGTTAGCGTAGATAGAACGCATGCAATCTTTAGTATTGGGTGTACTCTATACGTGACGTCACAGCTGCAAAGATTGCTGTTTGAAGATCAATTGGGATTATAGACAGTATAATGAACTTTCGTAAATCCAATACGAAACTTTTTGCCGAAATATCTACGTTTTATTAGAAATAACATTGCTTTCTACTTAACTATTAGCCACGAGTACCAACAACTGAACGGCTTTGTTCTGTATACATCATATGTACTGTATAATATGCGTAGTAGATCTTTCCGATATTAGTCCAGTCAGATCGGTAGATTTACTTTTTTTTATTATTTCACGCCTACATTACGGTTGAACCAACAACTAAGGTCATATGTCCCCCATCTAACATGCAACACGAATACACACACCCATAGTTGAGGTGGCGGAATTTTCCAATTAGAAAAATCCCGTCACCCCAAGTGGGATTAGAACCCACGACCCTTGGAACACGAGTGATGCGCAACACCACTCGTCCACCGCCGGCCCTGGTAGATTTACTATTAAGCATTTATCGATAGTTTCAAAAAAATTGTCACATATCTTTATGCGCTACTCACCTTTTTAAAAAACAAAACAGCTGAAATAACCTTAAATCAAACTAACTTTTACACAATACACACAATACTTTTAATGATTACGATTATGATACGAACCTGTGACGAGTACAGGTTCTTTGTATTGACTTTTACCGTAAAAATAATGTAAAAAATAAATTACAATTAACTAAGCTCAATTTGCTAAAACTGATTATTACCTTGTTTCTTTTTTGTAATTGTGTATTCTAGTGCACCGTGTCTGGCGTTGTATACTTATCTTGCATCATAAAAACAAACACTTAATTAAAAAACTAATAAATTTTTTCAAATCGTCAATCCGATCGATAGTTTTGGAAAAAAATTATAAATTGTAACGCCATGTCGCATTTCAACGCAACGTCCGCGGACCAGCGAGTAAAGTTCATATTCAGGTAAACGTCCACGCAACACTCGACTCTATTACTCACGGCGTACGTAAAGTCGATACTCACTTGTCTAATTGTTCTCTTTTCAGCATCCAATTTTTTTTTAGCCGCTCGCGCTAGGTTCATGTTAGCTACCTATTTTCGAATAAAATACTAGATTGTTTTGTGCTATGTCTTTAATTTTGTTTTCCATGTTAAACGTTTTTGACAAAATTTACATTTATATTTACGTCCAATGCAGTTGTACGTAAGGTACGTTTTTGAAACGATTCAGTGTGAGAAAGATTAGTATATGTTTTTGCATATTTGTATACGCAAAAAAATTTGTCCTTTTTTGGAAATCCACCCTTTACCAAACCCTGCACGGCACGATTTTCCCACGACTAATCGATTTTGCATTCTTAAAAGGCAGGTAATGATTTAATGTGGGTTGTAAATTTTATCAACAAAGTGCAAACGAAAATCTTTTCTAGAAGGCTTTTGTAGGCTAGGAAACTCTACTATATAGTACCCGATCCTGTATGTGAATCAACTACCGTAAGGGTACAAAATAATTAAGCCATTAACTACTGTCTCTTTCGGCCACTAGACGATATTTATATCTCAAAGAAGTAAGTGTTTCAACTTATTAAAATCTCACTTATTCTTCCTAAAATAATAAAATGTGAAACTTTCAAACACCTAATTGTAAAAGCAAACTTAGAAATTGACTAATACTTAACTAACTACTGATTGCGGTAAGTAACTTGCTATTTTTATAGCAATATTCCTTTTGGAAAAATCACTAGCTGGGGAAAGCAAGTTTTAGAATTTCTGTAAAATTAACTTAGAACAAGATGCTGGGAATTGCTATTCACAATATGAATAGCAACCTTTCCTAGCCACCGATCTCCATTGCCTTTACGCCACGTGGAGGTGATAAGCCGTACGCAACAAAAGAAATGCATCACGATGTACCCATAAATAATAAAGATACCGAGCAAGTAATCTTGCCGCAAATTACCGTTACTTCACAGACACGGAATCTTCGCAAGTGTTTTATTTATTGGCTCCTTTGAATACGTTTTTTATAAATTCAAAGTACCGAGTACAACGATTGTGCTCCATCAAATAAAATATGAGACTTCAAACGTAACCGGTAGAAGACTTTGACCAAAACACGATTTTTGGATTTTGAAAGCTTAGGAACGGTTAGAGATATCGTGGTTATCGCGAATTTGTATGACCAACTTCACAATAACATCATATCTAAGACAGTAGACCCGATTAGTTTCTATGTGCAAAATTTTCAAAATCAGAAATGTAGGTTGTCCATTTTAAAAGACACGTTGCGACTGCGGAGCTAAAAACCACACGGAGACACCATAGCTTGAGATATAGTTTTAAGCTCGATCTGTCTAATCAACGCCAATTATTTTTATAGTATGCCCGCTCGCCGATAAGTCGCTTAGTTTTGATGTTTGTGGGGGTTTTGAGAGTAAAAGCTGGGACTAATTATATTCGATAGCTTATAATTAATTGTTATACCAAAAAAAGTTGGCCGAAAATTGGCCTTTGCAAAAGGGCACAATTCATGATTTTGGAGTTATCTATCGTACCTGATGCACCGTTATTAGATCAATATTTTCATTTAGTTTTCGATGAAAAGTTTGTAGTCGTTTTTCTATAAATAAACAAATAAAAAAAATAAACAAATCTTTGCAAATCATTGAGTCTTACGGAAACTAGAAACTTTAAATGCTTGCAACTTCGTTTGCGAAGCTTCAAAAATTAATTAATTTTAGGTACTTTCGCGTTTATCAACTCATATTTCAGAATCAAAGCCTTTAATCGAAAAAAGTCGTTCTTATAAAATTGTAGATCGCGATCTTTCGCTTCTAACGGTGAACTATATTTTTAGAAATTACAATAATTCCATAAAAGAATAAAATTTAACACCAAACACAATTTAAATTGTATCGACGCGTGTATTCCTCGATAAGCCCCTCTTATGTTCCGGAACCCCTCGCGCAGCAGTTGTCTATGTTCTTGGGTTAATAAATACACCTAAAAATGTATTTCGTTTCTCTTAAATTAATTAATAGATGCCTAATAGAAGTTTAAAGGCATTAAACATTTTTTTAAAATAAATAATTTAAATAGAATGATATTTTTATATCTTCGTTATTTACCCATTACCTAATAATAATAAAACAGTATTCCAAAATAGTTAAAATTATAACATAGACATTTATTTTTTCCAAAACACTTGATAACAAAGAATCTCGTAAGTAACTTTTTATTTTTTGGCTAGTATCATCTCCTGTAAAGAGATAGTAAATTAACTAATAACGAAAAAATGTAAAGACTTAGTTTTCCCATAGGTATTAGTTGAATTCAGCTAAGCCACGGATCACTGACATTACGGGTCAGTACAACCCTACGTTTCATAAGAAATTAGTTTCAGTTGTGTATATTAAAGTATAAAATTTATGATATTGGAATTTAGGAGAATGTTAATATTAAGAAAGGGGCCAGATTGTTCATTCTGGCGTGAAAACTGCAGAAATAAACTCGTGTTGAGTTTATTAGAAGACAATTTGTTTAATTTACCCCGAAAATTATATTTATGATGGTATGTCACTGGTACAGAACTTGGGTAAACCGATCAACACTAAGACATTCGGGGATTATTCAAGAACATTCTCTTGGATCATATTTAATAACTCATACAAGGCTGAACGAGTAGATTTGGTATTAGAACACTATAACGACATGTCAATCAAAAATATGACAAGAATCAAAAGAGGACCCGGTAAATCAACCCGGTTATTTATTCATTCTACTTTTAATAAGAATCAGTTGACGAATTTCTTATCAACTCAAATCAGTGACTATTCGAGGAGCCAACATATACAGAAGTAATTTTGGCCTAGTAGATGATTTGTTGAATTCGAATCATGAAGAAGCAGACACACGGATTCTGCTACGTATATTATCTGCTAAAAAAGCCTGCTACAGCAAATGCATTATCGAATGCAGGGACACTAATATTTTGGAACTTCTACATCACTTAAGAAAACATTTAACCCCAGAAGTCTGGATGAAGACCGGAAAAAAGGATAGCATTCACTTCATATCAGTTCATTTCTTAAAATAGAACATCTTTTACAAAATCTTCCAGCGTTTCATGCCCTCATAGGATCGGATACTACAAGCCAGTTTTCTAGCATCGGGAAGAAAACTTGTTGGAAAACATACCTGGCTTGATAAAAATTGCTTAATAATTTCGGATTTCGATAAACAGATTTTTCAAAACTTGAACAATTTTGTTATTAAGCTTTATACCAATAATCAAAATGCTAACTCCATCAATCAGGTTCGAGGTATACTTGCTGGTTCTAAAACTATTGATAAATTACCACCTACAGAGGACAGCCTAGAATATCATTGCTTACGAGCACACAAAAAATTCCAATATCATAAATTTTATACTTTAATATACACAACTGAAACTAATTTCTTATGAAACGTAGGGTTGTAGTGACCTGTGGCTTAGCTGAACTCTACTTATACCTACTGTGGATTTTGTATCCAAAATTTTGGAAATTTTTGTAAATTTTGTAAAATTCTAAAATCTTTGTTAAAAACTAACACTTTTGGAATATTTTAGCAACTTTTCCAGTTAAAAATAGTTTTAAGTTAGTTACTGGTGTGTCATTTATTATGCAACCAATGTGTACTTTTTAATAAGGTTGAATAATCCATATTTCTTTACTTATTATCAAACAGTTTATTCACCAAGTTCTTAAGAATACATAACATCCAGTTGTGCGAAGTTATTGTTATTATGTAATTCATTTATGATTAATTGCAATTGAGTAATATCGACGGGAAATGAGATTCTCTTAAGGTTTTTGTTTATGTAATTAGATCATTAATATTGTATAAAGTGTTGTGTAATAATCTGTAATAGATATGTGTCACTGTGACAAACAATGTTAATCTGCTTTTATGTATTATATATGAGTGTACAGTTATTGTATTAGATCGTAAGGTGACGTCAAATTATGTAATGTGATGATGTAAATAGTTAGTATTTAAGCGAAAGGAACATCATTGTTTTTAAGCAGTCTTTAAAATACGGCGATAGTGTAAAGTCGTGAAAAATACAATTATGCACTTCTAGAAATAAAGCGACAGAGTAAAGTCGTTAAGAATTAATATAGTAAAAATGTAAAAGTTGGTCGACCAGATAATTATAAAGTTAGACACTGTGTATGAAGTGTAGATTATTGTAAAGGTACAAACCGCAATTTATCAAATAATTATTAATACTTGCTAAAGTTAAGCAAGTGAATAAACCTTCGTTAAAACCATAAATTGGTGTTTTATTTGTAAATAAACAGTTATAATTAATATTCTTCGAAAAAGGGAAATAGTACCCGCTATTAATAAAACAAAAGTATATTATCAAGAGTGTTATCTCTTTGTGTCTTTAAATCAAATTACAGGGTTGTAGTGACCCGTAATGTCAGTGATCCGTGGCTTAGTTGAACTCTACTAATACCTATTAAGGGAAAACTAAGTCTTTACATTTTTTCGTTCTTTGCTAATTTACTATCTCTTTACAGGAGATGATACTAGCCAAAAAATAAAAAGTTACTTACGAGATTCTTTGTTATCAAGTGTTTTGGAATAAAATAAATGTCTATGTTATAATTTTAACTATTTTGAAATACTGTTTTATTATTATTAGGTAATGGGTAAATAACGAAGATATAAAAATATCATTCTATTTAAATTATTTATTTTAAAAAATGTTTAATGCGTTTAAACTTATATTAGGCATCTATTAATTAATTTAAGGGAAACTAAATACATTTTTAGGTGTATTTTTATTAGCCCAAGAACATAAACAACTGCTGCGCGAGGGGTTCCGGAACGTAAGAGGGGCTTATCGAGGAGTAGACGCGTCGATAGAATTTAAATTGTGTTTGGTGTTAAATTTTATTCTTTTACGGAAGTATTGTAATCTCTAAAAATATAAACGTCACGTCAAAAGATAAGTGTCACCGTTAGAAGCGAAAGATCGCAGTCTACAATTTTATAAGAACGACTTTTTTCGATTAAAGACTTGGTTTTTGAAATATGAGTTGATAAACGCGAAAGTACCCTAAAATTAATTAATTTTTGAAGCTTCGCAAACGAAGTTACAAGAATTTAAAGTTTCTAGTTCCCGTAAGACTCAATGCTTTGCCAAGATTTGTTTATTTTTTTTTAGAAAAACGACTACAAACTTTACATCGAAAACTAAATGAAAAGATTGATCTAATAACGGTGAATCACGTACGATAAATAACTCCAAAACTATGAATTGTGCCGTTGTGCACAGGCCTATTTTCGGCCAACTTTTTTTGGTATAACAATTAATTATAAGCTATCGAATACAACTAGTCCCAGCTTTTACTCTCAAAACCCCCACAGGGTGACACGTTTTACCCCACTGAACACTCTACTATTATTTGGACATAACTACTATAGCGCAAAAACTAGTAAGGTCATATGCGTCCTACTAACATAGAAAGATAAAGGAGAAAAGTGTATACTTGGAAGTTAGTATGCTTAGTGCGACTCTCGAATCCATGACACGGCGTACCTTAGATTACTAAGTAGTCGGCTTAACTATCTGAGCCACGCTACCTGCCTCAAAGTTATTATTATCTTAGAAGAAGTTCTCAGAATGAACTAGATCGGAAATTAAATACATACCTGGTACTTGGTACCAACTTGGCAGCTGCTCTTCTTGTTTTGCTTCTGAAAATAAAATAGACCAATTAAATCTTCGTATTTAGAAAAATCTAGCAATCGATTGCAATTTGTTTGCCTTTGAAACAATTATATTCTTGGTGATAACTTATCACCATGCAATATACTTATCACCGATAAGTATATTACATACAATGACTAACAATTAAAAAAGAATATATGTATTTTAGTCTAGTTTTTGAACTTGAAGATACGCAATAATCAGCTTCTACGTTTACTATGTCTCTGTAAAAATCAATTTCATTAATTTCAATTAATTTCATAAACTACTTGGCCCCGAATCAAGAGTTCAGGTACTTTATTAGTATTTGCAATCAGTTATAAACAATAATATTTAGTTATAACATATCAACAAACATAGTTATAACGTCAACTGCTCAAAAGAATAAGACATATTCTCAACATGCATTATGACCAAGCAAGCGTTTTTCTTTTCAGCTGTAAAATTTAAATATACCCAAGTGTTATACATAATAACCACTAGCGGAAGTAGATTGACCTCGACTCACAACGTCTACAAAACACTAACCTCAACTTAAGCGGGTATAGGGGATAGTAAACACGCTCGCCGACCTTACATGTCACATAAGCACTAGATAGTTACAGACAGTGTAGAATGTTGCCATTATTTTTGCTGACTGGCTCGCCAAAGGCTTTACAGGGGTAGTCCAAATCAAGCGGATCAACCGCATACTTGCTGCTGTTGATTTGAACTACTCTTTGTCATATTGTACATATTTAGATTAAAGTGATTCTTGATTTTTACAAATTATACATAATGTAAAAAGAGATTTCTGGAATTTGAAATGTCGTCCTGTAGTAAAAAGGAAATGATTGTTCCAAGGCTCTCCAAAAAGTAGTCCAATTTGTGTCACCCATACTCATACAACCCGTTAGCGTAGATAGAACGCATGCAATCTTTAGTATTGGGTGTACTCTATACGTGACGTCACAGCTGCAAAGATTGCTGTTTGAAGATCAATTGGGATTATAGACAGTATAATGAACTTTCGTAAATCCAATACGAAACTTTTTGCCGAAATATCTACGTTTTATTAGAAATAACATTGCTTTCTACTTAACTATTAGCCACGAGTACCAACAACTGAACGGCTTTGTTCTGTATACATCATATGTACTGTATAATATGCGTAGTAGATCTTTCCGATATTAGTCCAGTCAGATCGGTAGATTTACTTTTTTTTATTATTTCACGCCTACATTACGGGTGAACCAACAACTAAGGTCATATGTCCCCCATCTAACATGCAACACGAATACACACACCCATAGTTGAGGTGGCGGAATTTTCCAATTAGAAAAATCCCGTCACCCCAAGTGGGATTAGAACCCACGACCCTTGGAACACGAGTGATGCGCAACACCACTCGTCCACCGCCGGCCCTGGTAGATTTACTATTAAGCATTTATCGATAGTTTCAAAAAAATTGTCACATATCTTTATGCGCTACTCACCTTTTTAAAAAACAAAACAGCTGAAATAACCTTAAATCAAACTAACTTTTACACAATACACACAATACTTTTAATGATTACGATTATGATACGAACCTGTGACGAGTACAGGTTCTTTGTATTGACTTTTACCGTAAAAATAATGTAAAAAATAAATTACAATTAACTAAGCTCAATTTGCTAAAACTGATTATTACCTTGTTTCTTTTTTGTAATTGTGTATTCTAGTGCACCGTGTCTGGCGTTGTATACTTATCTTGCATCATAAAAACAAACACTTAATTAAAAAACTAATAAATTTTTATAGATTATTATTTCGAATTACTAATTGAGTGCTGACTTGGCTAGCAATATGTAGTGATTTCCAAATAGTTTCAAAATAAGAAAAATAAACTAAATTATATCAACTCGACTATTTAAATGCTGAAAGATCGAAGCATCCAATTCTATTTTTAAGCCTTAATTAAGTTAATAAATGGAACAACAAATTACAGTGTTATATAACAAGGTGAAGTATCAAATCCAAATAAGTTCCGAAAACACAGTCAGATCTCTTCAATATCTGATATACGAGAAAACGAACATTTTACCGCACTTGCAAGAATTAAAAAGCTCGCGAGTAAAAGGTAGGCATACATTACTACTGAGGTAATGCAGCTGATAAACTTTTAGGTTAATTTTCTAGAAAAGTGTATTGGTACACATATTAATCTGAAAATAAAGGAATTGAATTTTACAAACGGAGATGTCTTAGTTTTAACAAGAATTGCTGGAGAGCAAGCTCCGTTCACAAGTGCTAACAAGCATACGTTAGAGGATAACATCAACTTTGGCGAAAAGATGGTGACAAAATTCGATCAACAACACGGTGTGTCACGGGGTATTAAATGGTTAAATAATCTTAGAGAAGCTAAGAAGCTATTGGTTATGGACCTGGATAAAACAAGTTTTGATTGCGATAAACCAAAGACTACCCCAGCACACCTCGCTGTTCGTCCTTACTTGGATACATTCTTGACTAGAGTCTATCAATATTACGATATAGCTATTTGGTCCGCTACCAAAATGGAAAGTATAGAGGATAAAGTAGTAAGAATCAGTAAATATTCGGCCGGAGATTATAAAGTATTTTGTTATATAGATATGATACCCCTCAATGAAGTATATGTAGCCAGATATGGAAACGTTTGGGTAAGATTAGTCTTTGTTTTAAAAATGTTATAAAAATACTGCGATGATTTATTTGTAGACCAAACCACTGAGATTCTTATGGAATATACTTCCTCAATTCGACAAGAAAAATTCTATAATTTGTGACGATAACGACACAAATTTCTATTTTAATAAGGAAAATGGTATTACTATACGGCCATACGATTACACAAACTACAACACCGACAATGAATTGGTCAAACTAGCAGCGTATCTAGAGCATCTTGCAAAAGATTATGAAGATTTTTCGGTCAAAAACCATTCCTCCTGGAGATCTTATCAAGAGAAGAAAACTTTGACATACTAATTTTTGTTTCAAGTACTCAATAAGATATGTGTCAATGACCAAATTGTACTGAGCTCTTTTGAATAAAGGTACTTACTTTGAAATTTATTAATTACAATACAAAAAAATGAATTCTATCTCGAATCAGTTGTACGAATTTCAGTATGGATACTTAGCTCCATCTAAATATTTTCCTTCACTCAAACGACGACCAAGTCGTCGCCAATACTGGTGACTTAGTAACAGTCACACCAAGAAATAAATTATATAAACATATGCAGCACAAATAATAACAAATTAAAAAGTATGCTCTTTAAAGACGCAAGCAGCTGGATTCTCAAGAAATTAAACACTTGCTCCGAGATATTTGTAAACATATAGGCCTTTGTGCAAAAATTCAACTGGTATTCACGCTTTCTAGCTTTTTCTAGGTTTTTAAGTGACGCAATTACTACGTTCTAAATATGATCGTGCCATTTTAGATCGAAACTGAAATGTACACCTTGATCGCGACAATGATAGATACGCTCTAGAGCAACATTAAAAATGATCGGTGATTTTTTTTAGTTGTAAATATAATATACTATTTGCATTTGTTTATATTGAGGTCTAATCTGTTTGTATTACTCCAACGTAACATTGCATTAAGATCTTGTAGAAGCTGACAATCGTTTTTACTTTTTATTTACTGGTTATAAACAACAAGAAAAGCAAAGGTCCCGAGTGATTGTCCCAAAGCTCACCTGACGATACCAGAAATCTCTCCAGATTGCTCGCCATGTATTTGCACATATATAAATTACATAAGTTTGCCCTCCCTTATCAATTATATTACTAGTATATTAAACAAATGTTATTAAATTTGATTCAATTGGTCTTTTATTCATGAAACCGTGCTGTTTATCTATTATTTCATTTGTAACGATATTGTACATAAATCCTGTCGTATAATAACTGTTCAAATACTTTTGCTGGTACAGGCAATATAGATATGAGACGGTAATTTTCTACTGTAGATTTATCACCTAATTTGTGTATCGGTAAATATTTGCTACTTTCCATTTTTCTGGAAAGGCGTTGGTTTTTAGTGCTAAATTAAATATAACTGATAAGGGATAGCTAAGGATCTCCCAACAGGCTTTAAATACATAAAGAGGAATCAGAGAACGTCCAACCGACTTTTTTGGTTTTCAGTCCAGTCGGCAGGGAACCAAAAGTATCTGTTTTTAGGCCTTTCGTGTTTATAGCTATTTTATTGTGCAAACCTACTCAGAATAGTGTGTAGAATTATACAGTGTGGGATTAAAGTATGGAATATTAAAAAAAAGAATATTAAAAAATATAGATTAGTTTAGTAGTGGAATCCGATAGTGATTTCTCTTCCCTTTGTGATCATGCAAATAAATCATAATCAAAACAGTTCTTAATTTCAACCATATAAGTGCACTAACAAAAAAACATCTTTTTTGTCACCGCCTGTCACTAAAAATCGTTGTTTTGTTACTGCATTTTTATTGTTAAAATTAGGAACATTTCTTTGAAGAAAATAATGCCTAGACATAAAAAGTGTTGATTTAGCTAAAAAGATTTGACGCTATCTCTATTAATAAACAAGAAAACATAGTTTGCTATTTTTTCATATAAATCGTAAATGAAACGCTTTTTTGTCTCAAAATTAATAGCATAAGAACCGTAAGGTTTCATTCTAACCCCTATAAAAATCTCATAGATATATGGCATCTACTTTCTGAGAAATAAATTATTGAACTTACTGTAACGAATGGGAAAACCCCCTATTCGCCGCAGTCGGCGCACGAGCTCGCGTGAGTGGTGTGGACGGACGGCCGTCGATGTGTTGGACACTTCTAGAAAACTCTACACACTTCCGTGTGGATATATACCGCGGCCGCATAGGCCCAGCGGGATAATTGTTGTTCAACCGGTGAATTGAATATGTGCTTTGTGTAAAATAAGTAGTCAAATATCAGTGAATAAATAAATGTTGTATTAAAAATAAATAGTCCTTATATAACCTACTTTAATTTTGTAAATATCTAGCATTTAAGTTCGTTAATAGTTTATAATTATAGTGTTTGTAATTAATGTATCTAAATAATATTTCTCTTGTTAATAGACGATTAAACAGCATTTTTGGTATTATTTTAAAAAGTACTTTACTTTTACTGAAATTGTCCCTAAAAATGGGTACCTTTTATTACGTATCGTCCGATAAAAACAAAAGTATAACACTTAGAAATATAATATTTTACTGTCCGATGTAGAAATAAATTTACTATTTGCTCGTTTTTAAAATATTATATAATTTGGTTCAGTAGTCTACGAGCAATCCGCTTTCCAAGCCAGAGGACTCTAGAAAAATAATGGATAGTAGTATTATACAGGGTGGCTCATAGCCCACACACCAGACTTTACCAGCGCATTTCTGATGGCATTTGAAACAAAAAATCTTAATAAAGTTTTTTGATTAGAGAAACTTCAAATTTTGAGTAATTTTGACCGACGTTTTTCGAAAAGTACGCATAAAATTATAACGCGCTGATGGTGATATTGATATCATGAATAAAAAATAAAGTTAACTGTATAAGTGCAAGCTTTCAAATTTTTAAGCCAGACAAACATGATGAGATCACATTTCGCTGTGTACTTTTCTAGTTCAAACCCACCGTTTTCAAGCGTGTTAGATTGTACTATTGCAGATTAGATTATTTCGCTTAGTTGACATAGTAGTTTTTGCTTTACTAAAATGCTCGTATCAAATGATGCCGAATTGTAATACTAATCGTAAATAAACAAAATTGTGTATACCTTTAAATTTTTACAAGCCATCTGTGTTAAATAACGGGAATTTAATTTAATTTAACCGTGACCTTCATATCATTTGTCTGTAAAATTGGTTAAATCTAGCCTTAACTTTCAATAACAAAAAATTGAGTGGTAATGTATGGAATGTACCAATTAGTGTTAATTAATATGATGCTAGAAACATCAGGATACACCAGTGGCGTGCGGTGAGAATTTAGGCTAGGGAAGCAACCACGATTTTAATTATAATACACCTAGGTACAGGCGCGGATTAACGGGGAGGGAATAATTCCCCCCCAATTTAGAAATAAGTTTACATAGAATAGAAACAAATAATGTTTGTTTAATTATTATTTATTAAAACAATTATTTTTCCAAAGATTACCCCCTCAAAATACTTCTCTGGATCCGCCCCTGCTAGGTACAATAAAAAACAGTGTTATAATTATTAAGCTTAAAAGTTTTTCAAAGAAGCACTTGATATTTATGGAATTTGTTGACTATCATTCTTTATTTAAAAAAAACTACTACTACGTTTCAATTTTCCGGTCTTTCTTAGCAAAATACCGGTACAGGTTTTAATCTTTGTTGTTAAATTTGAAAGATCTGGTTTTGATCTGCCTTTCTTAATAATTTGTAATTTCTTTCCAAAACTGTATGCGAAAAATTCCTTATTAATAATTTACAAACTGAACAAAAAATCGTCCCGATTCGGCTATATCAAAGGTACTCGAACCTTTCACCGAAGCTGTTGAATTTGCAGTCGTGACGATAATGCAATTTTAAATTTGCATACACGCAAACTAAATAGAACTATTCGTCTTTAAAAAATCCAACTTATAAATTAAAATAATAAAATGCGACAAAATACAGTCTCATTCGCAGATTTACATTACTTAAGTAACACTAAATCGAACAAATAACCAAATTATAATAAATAAACATTTGGGAACGAAGCACAATAAAAATAACGCCCAAACAATGTTAACAGCATCCGTATACTATAACACCCCACGCTCGCTGATTCACGCCAAGGTTAAGAGAAGAGCATTTGCAAACAGTGCTTATATGAAGTGTATGTATCACATTTGAATCGGTATTACCTTTCCGTGCAAGTTTAATGAGCCTAATTTAAAATAGTACTCTAAATAATTATACTTTTTTGCTGTACAGAGTTGATATTGAGCGTTAATTTGATAAATATTTCAATTTAAATAAACGATAACCATAATTTTACAAAAGTATTTTTGTTAGCATTGTTTTTATTTTTAATAAATTCTCAAGGCAAGCATTGCTTCCATTGCTTCCATGGACCGCACGCCACGGGGATACACTAGAGACGAGAAATGGCAAAAACGACACTTTTGTATGATTACTGTTTTACTTTCTTTCGTGATTGTTATAAGTTTACAGGGTTGTTTTATTTACCTTCAAGTAATGTCCCCAGTAAGCTTACTTAACGGTTTAACAAAAATAATTGTTTATTCACTCTCAAGCAGTTTAAAGGTAGGATCTAGTAAAAATGTAAAACCACCTAACAAATACATACATGGCGGACGGTTTATAACATTTCAGAAAAGGTAAAATAATTTCAAAAAAGGGAAATAAATTCTCATTTCTCAGAAAAATAAGTAACTTCAATTTCAAAACTGATTTGGTGTAATGTAAATACGGGTGTTTGTAGTTCCCGCACCAGACTTTACCGGTGCATTTGGAACAAAAAATCTTAATCAAGTTTTTTGATTAGAAAAAGTCAAAATTTGTAATAATTTTGACAAAACGTTTTTAAAAAATACATGTTCATTATATTGTACAAGTTAAGGCTGATTCTCACTATACGGCAGGCTACCAACAGTCACCGGACCGACAAAACATTGTAATATAAATACATTTTATATGAAGGTGTTCACATCAACCACCACAGACACGGAACGTCGCCAACAGTTGTTGGTCATGATGGTTTGTGAGAATGTTTTGCAGGTCGGTGTCGGTCCGTTCCTGGAAGAAACGGTTAGTGTGAACAGTCGGTCGCCGTCAACCGTCGTGTTTGTTGGCATTGGCATTGGTAAAAATTTTTAAAACGATATTTGTAATGTCAGGGTCTTTTAAAGTTGTAAGCCCAAGGTTTTCTAACAATAATAAACTACCATATTCTATAATCTATTTAAGTACCGTTATTAAGGTTTTTATTAGGGCCTTTAAAATAACAACTTTGCATTTTTAGAATTTGTAGCTTACCTTTACCTTTCGAAAATATCTTATTTAATTTACTGTAAACAAAATTAATACGAAAATATTTTTTTATTCACCGACCTGCTTGTATTACGCATAATAGGGGTTAACGTACCTATTAAAAGAATATGAAATTGTCTTATACAACAAAACAAAGAATACCGTTTTTGAAACATAATATCAAACACGAGTACATCTCTTATTTATTTATCTGTTTTTTTTCCACGAAATACTTGGCCAAAATAAAGACGGGTGATTACTTTATTATGATGGCTTGCACATTCTTGAAGTAGTATTGTTTATCACCTTGAAGCTTGAACTTTAAAATATGTGTCATGTGCATTCATACGATTAAATTTGAAAACATTAGGCTGAACTTCGATGCCGTTTTTCTCCAAAAGCATAGAAGTACGAGAAAAATGGTATATAGGAATTTTCTTTCTTTAACGGTTATCTAACCACTGGCAAAGTCCGACTACGTCTTAATGGGACACCCTGTATACAAATAGTACATCTAATTAACTGGGTCTAACTCAGCCCTAATTGACCAACAACTTAATCAGTTCCTATTGATATTCAACCTAACTAACGCACTTCTATTTGAGTAATCACGTTTAATAGTTGACATGAGCACCCCTAAAGAGTTCAAATTTTTATATCGGCAAGTGTTAAAAATTAAAAAATATGAAATAACCATTTCAACAGGTAATGTATTATGTGACAATAAAAAAGATCGTTATCAATTGGAAATGCCAATATTCGGTTTGCAGGTTTTATATTTTTGAAGGAAAACAAGCAATAGTAGAAAATTGAGATTTGTGTTGTCTCATACAAGTGTATAATAGGATATTATTCAACAAGCGTGTAATGATGAATTACGACTGCTGCTCGCGTCGCAAACATCATGTTCATGAGTAATAGCTAATACGCGCGAGTGAAATACTATACTTTTTTCTACGACTACTCAATAGGAAACTACACATTGCGGTCAAGACAATTGATTATTTATTTTATTTGGTGAAATTCCATAATCATTAAATAAATAAATCAGATTAATAAAAGGTAATTGTCAGGTAGATTATAATAAATTTGTTCAGATTTGACTAATTTTCTATACTGAGTTATTTATGTTTAGTGTGCTTCGCAACATAGAAAGCGCCTGTAATGATGAAGATTCCTGTATCTCTGATAATTCTCCAAAATAAGCCACCTACATAGGTGGTGTTGTTAAAACAAAACAACAAAAGCATTTGAATATCGTGCTGTGTCACATCATGCACGGGACGGCCTCGTTTGTGTAATCAACACACGTACTAATGCGTTTTATCCTTATTGTAGAAACTGTACACAGATACCTCTTCTCTCTTATCTATGAAAGCGAAGTGTTTGGATTAAATAAATGAACTCGTGTTTTCTATGCGTAGCTTCTTTGTGATTGGTCACAGCCCGTGGATAATGATTTATTACTCACGGCCGGTGGGTATGGAATACTATTACAGTATTACTTATTAAGAAACGCATGAATTTCATTATTTTAAGAAAGAATATATCATAGCTTGTGTAGATCCAACATTAGAATCTTGTAGATGAAAGTATGAAGTATACTTTCACAAAAGAATTATTAAAATTTGTTCGAAAATAACCAAATAAACATAAATACTGTAACCATAAGTGTATAATCATATGAAAATTATAATAACATAATAATATTATTATTATATTATAACATATTATTATAACTCTATAATAATATAAAGTACTCGAGTAGTTCACAGTCAACAAATTTAATTGATAATGTTACAGCTTCGGTTACCATTATTATCATTTTTAGGCAGTTTTGATGGACAATAGTTTAGCTACTTTGAAAGGGATGGCGCTGTAGCTGCAGCATGTTTTTACTGTATTTTAGTGTTATTCTTAATTCACAGCAGTGGTTGTAAATCTTCGATTGTACATTAAAATTTTTAAATTCGTGTATATTTAAACGTATACATTACCATAACTAGATTATATAGATAACTTTAAATATCTGTAAATCAATTATGTAATGCAAAACATAATAGTTCTAGTATTTTTTTTTCATAAATCCTAACTAAGTATGTAAAAATTATACCTATCGGCCTTGTAGTTTATTCTAAAATTGAGGAGATACCGACGTTTTAATATGAATTCTGTCATATTTATACAAAATTATTATTATTACAAATCATTGTACTTCCGACGCGATGGCCACCTATGGTTTGGTAGTATAATCTTAAAGGTCTGAAACTCAACTAAATTAATTAATATTTGGTACCAGTAGCGACACCAACGGCAATTTTTCCGAAGTTTGTCAATTTCCAACCTTAATGTATTGTTTAATAGGAGTAGAAAAAAAAACCTTATTCTACATATGCTATAATATACTAAATTATATCAATAATATGTTAAATTATAGTTATAACTAATTAATTTACGTGCCAGTAGAAAACAAACATCTAAATGAATACAGTATTATACAGGTTTTTGTTGTCTTCGTATACTATAATTTCTTCTTATGTAATAGAAAAAAACTTTATCACGCAACACATCCATCAGTTCCTTTAAAAGTTCCGTCCTCAGTATTTTCATTTTCGGGGGCGTATCAGTTCATCCTGTGTTCCATTAACCAAGAAAGAGAATTAAGGTAAACGTTTTCAAGATGTGGGCTTGTTATTTTCCTGTTTAGATATAAACTAAATTATAGAAAGATTTTTTGGATAATTCATGAAGCATATTTTTTATTTCTTTTTAAGGGAAAATTATGTATCCTTACTTTACTAAAACGTTTACATTTAGAATAAATAAGAAGCAAAACTAATTGTTGAGTTAAGCTCTCTGTTAAATTTTATTTTATCAGAGCGTCCAGAACTTGCGATTACCCTGTGACAGTTATTTCTTAATAAAGTTTTACTTTAAATATTGCCTTTATATATTGGTAAATACAACGGTAACATTTGTGAATTTCATAGTGTTGATTAAAACGACTCTTATTACTTCTGGAGGTTTGTAGTACAGTGGTAAAGATTCGTTTAGCAGTATTCAAGCTTTCTAGTTTGAACTCGTTTTAGTTTTTAAAGTATAAGAGCGTCAGGATTTCAAGGCTTTATAATTCTAATATTTTAATTTGACTTCCAGACACTTATGTACATAGGTACCATAGATGTTTGAATATCCTTAAAAATTGACTTTAATATTTTCTTGTGTTAAACTTTTAAAGGCTCTGGTACTTTCACCTTTGTGTTAAGTGTCTAGTCCAAAATTTTGTAACTCTGTGAATACTGGAATCTTCATGGCCTTTTCCGGTTAAGTCAAAAGTAATTTTATCTGGAACTATGAAACTACTTGAACCCATTAAATTACTGTACTGAATTGTAAAGGTAACAGACATTTTTAGTTTTTCTAATAATAACTATTTTCTACGGCGGGTTGGATTTTTCCCATCTGCGATTTAGAATTAAGATAATTAAGATAATTTAAAAAATAAATAAATTTTATCATATTATAATTCAAAATTGTTCAGTTAAAAAATAATAAACTTTATATGTAATATATTTTGTTATTAGGCTGATTAGGCTGATTAGCTGATGAGTAGTAATAAGTCCGAATTGAGATCAAATTTAACTAATGAAAATCTACAAGCCGTGTTAAGAATACATTCAACCGACTTAGAACCAAGACTCAATGATATTATTAAAAGAAAACAACTGCACAAGTCACACACTTCTGATTGAGGAATTTATTATGTTTTCTTTTTTTTATTTGAAATTATTTAGTTATTTTTGTATAATTATTTTTGAAATGTTTTCCTTATCAAATATCCTAATCTGCAAAATTTAAAAATTTTGAAAGAACGAACGCACAGAGACAGGCAGAAATATCAAATTTTGTGAAAATGCTCCGCAACAAATACTATGAAACTCGACTGAGAACTGCTAGTGGCATAGTCAGCAGGTATAGGGAGGATGTTTAGTACCAAAACGTGACGAAGCAATCGGCCTTGGGAATATTGAAATGCATCGATTACAAATATTACTTAAAAATTTAAATAATTAAAAAATCACAAAGCTAAAACTCCACAGTTTTAAAAATATAAAAGTTAAATAAAAATAAAAAGTAAGTAGTGCTGACTAATACCTAGATTGGTGATCGTGACTAGTTCTAAAACTTACCACCGTAGAAAGTGAGAGGGCGTCCCAAGTGAATGTCCGATTCACGCGTCTCAAATTAAACATTTTATATGTATGTAGTTTTTGCCGGCTAACCCCAATAAGTCGGAGAGGGGCGGGGTAATACAAGATATACAAGATAAAAAAACAAGCGCCACTTCGTTTTAAAACAATTCTTATTACTAAAGCTTCAAACTTCTTAGATAAACGAAGAAATAGATCTTTTACTAACATATAGACAACTTCCACAATTTTGGTCGTACGGTACATATACTTACAGGTTATAAGCTGGAAAGCAAATATTAAACCCACACAATAAATAAATAGTAATAAATAAAACACAAACATGTAGTGACATGTAAACTTTCTAAGTAGGGCTTTATAATTTATCGCAACTTTTAACGGTAATTATACTGATTAAGGATTTTAATGTCTAGTAAAATTAACAGAATGGTGATTTGTATCACAGTGGTTGTAAATCTTAAAAACTACCCTATGACAATTTCACTACTCGAGATCTCGCTTTAACTACCACTTAAAACTAACATGCATAAATAAATAAATTGTATACACGTTTTATAAATATATATATAAACATAGATAAAATGACACAATATACACACACATACAGTTTCAAACAAACATCCCACCATTCGATAACCCACGGCTGATACAGTACGGTTTAAAAGCCTTGCTTAGGGTTTGCACCCTCCGTATATTCTTATTACATACAGCCCTGTACGTATGTATGCAGGTACGAACACAAAGGAGAAGACCTTCAAATTAAACCCAAAGTCAAAGGGGCAGGAACAGGAAAAAAACAACGAGCAACGAAACCCAAAAAAAGACCTAAAAATAAATCACCCTGTATATGGTATTAATTTTAAATATTTGAACCGCATTTTACCTTTCGATAAACTGAAAGGTCTTTTATTACACGATTCCTTCAGAGCAACTGATAGGGAAATATTACCTAAAATAAAAAATATTTTAATGAGATTTTAGCACATGGGAGAAAATAAAAAAGGTTTACCTAAATGGTTAACACTAGAATCTACTCCGTCTAATTGACGATTGATCACATATAAACAATCAAATGATCATATTGCTGGATGCGAGATTTTCTCCACAAAAGCGAATTATATCAAAACCAATTTTCTATTTCATCTCACAACTTCTAATGCAAGCCGAACATTTTGTTATATCAACTCCACTATTGAGAATGCGCCTTACAGCGCTGGCGCGAATTTACAATCAAGCGTGGAAAGAGAAAACCAGTAACAACAAAACTAACGGAGAAGCTTGGTTTTAAACAGTGACCTTCAAACAATCAATGGGTTGTGAATTTCAATGTTATACTACACAGCGAAAGCTTCAATATAAAAAAAGAACGACGTAAGTCGGCCTGGTAGAGCTCTCAAACAAACTGGAACAAAAATATGCCTTGTGTTTTAAATATATAGATTTCAGGATCGCTCTCCAATGTTGGTGGCTGACTGCACGAAAAGGAGTTACTGATCTCTTTATTTTCTTTTGTAGGATCGCAACGTTTATTCCCAGCATTAGTTCTTGATCAACAGTCACTCCTAAGAATTTAACTGTTTTTTCAGAATTAATTTGTTTATGTGCATACTTACATCAGGCTTTTTAAACCCAATTACAGAAAGTTTTTTACAATTTACAGAAAGCAAATGCATTTTCTAGTTCTTCATAGTACTCCTTTAACATGTTGTTGTAAGTATGAAAGCATACGTCCTCTGCAAACCGAAAATATTTATCGCAAGGCTGAATATGTGTTGAGGATCTACTGAATAGTACAGTAAAAGATTGTAAAAGTTAAATAATATTATTAGTATTAGTATAATATTATATAATATTAGTAAAAATGATATTAATTTTTGTGATAGAAAGGAAATCATTTACTTAAATATAAATAATTCAATTGGTATATACGACCATACAACAAAATGATCGGAACCTAGTGTATTCGGTGTAACTAACCAATCTAAAATATCCAATAAATCAGGAGAACATAATGAAAATCAACTGCTGACTTAGAACTATTGGGGTGGGATAATCTAGTTCTAGTATTCTAATTCTAGAAGAAATCTACCTTTATTTTCAATTTATACCAATTACACTTGACTTCACATGTCCACAATCTCACACAAGAGTTTAGTAGTGTCAAGTCGTGGGAACACACTGACAACTGGTCCTGCAGTCAATCCACTGCTTTGAAAGTTCAAATAATTAACAACAATATTGTTATTATGAGGTAGTGCCCCGTTTTTATGAAACTTTTTTCAGCTCTGTTGTGGGGCACATTTTTGTAAAAGTCTTTGTAATTTACGTGCTAACAATCTTAAATAACGAACACTTTTATAGTATAGAAACGGACTAATAATAATATAAGCATTTAAGATACCACACAATACATTAAAGGTAAAAATAGTTTGGTCTTGAATGAAGAATCCATCTTGGGTTGTTCGTCCAATATGTACAGTTATGTTTTGTTATTGATGCCATCAGTGTGAAATAGACTTTTTATTATTCAAAAGAAAATTACAATTTCCTTGGTACAGAACAAAAATATCACTAAGAAAGTTTAAACACCGTTCATAGTCTCGACGGCATAAATCGTTCACCGAAAGATAGGAATAGTATTTACCTTTTCCAATTCTTTGGCACGACGATAGTAACAAGTTGCCATGGACTCTTATTTGCCGCATTGCGTAACCAGCTAAAGTGTAACAAGCAAAAGTTGATTAAGGGAAAAATGAAATCACAGCCCCACTATTAGGAGCTGAAGTTTAATAATTCCGTTAGACCCAGGCTTAGTTTTTTTACAGTTCTTTAATTTATCGTAACACAATCTTAAGTGGTTATTTCTAAATTACACCGAGACATCTTTCAGAAAGCAACCCTTAGTCAAACATAAATAAACGGAATATTAATCAAGCATACAAAGGTAATTTAAAATTTCATTTATTTCACATAAACAAAATCATAGCCGGCAGTCGGTAGAGTGGTTGTAGTGGATTTATATCGCTTAACAGAGTTAAGTCGAGTTTGCTCCGGACAATACTCGGATTGATAAACCACGAGCGCAGTGACTTCCTACATGGCTCACTGATCACACATACCCACTCAGCGGCTCGGTGCGCCCAGCACCTCGACACCGAAGGGTATAAGAGGTAAAAGTTTATATATATATATCAACGGCGCGGCGTTAAAAACAATTTCATAAGTATCAAGTGTAAAAGTCCTTTTTAGAAACTTTTAAACTTAATAACACTACTTGGGTAATTTTTCAGAAATATTAAATTTACTGTCCCTGCTTATTTAATATTATATTACGGATATCTTTTTATCTGTTAGTTCAGCACAGTAAAGAGGTAATAGCAGTCTATCTAGCCAGCTATATATTAACAACTAAACTATTATTATTTATTTATTTATTGATACTTCCAAAACAGGCATCTGCCTACATTACAATGAAAGTAAAAAATATTATACTATATATAAATTTAAGTAAACGGCCAAGCTGTGTGCAATACAATTGTGTTCACTAATTTTCATGCGTACCAAATTATCACAATATCAACATAGCCTTGGTAGTGTAATGTCTAGCGTGCCGGACTTTCACCCAGGCGGCCCGGGGTCGATTCCCGGTGCCGGCAGATCTGGTTAAGGTTTTCTGCAGTTTTCCTTAGCTATGACACAAATGTGGGATTTGCGCTGTTCCATCTGTAAGTCGGCTGCAGTCGCACGTAGGGCCTACGTAATAATAATAATCGCCCCCTCCCTCCCGCACAAGCTTATAGCTTCTGGGGCCTGGTTTCCAGGTTATGGGTTGTAGGAATTATTATTATTATCAAAAACTTTTATTAAATACCTATACTTTTTATCATGATTATGTTTATTATGATTATTATATATTATGTCACATCTCATTTACGTGGCATGTCCCAAGTATGTATTTTCAAAATAAAAATCAGTTTTTCTAAGGCATCAGCTAATGACTATTGTTCTAATTAAGGAGAAGGGGTTTAAATCTAGTTCGCGTCCGTAGCAAAGCTCGCAATAACACGCAATAACATCATCTCGAAACTAGCAGGAACAACATGGGGAGCCGACGCAACGACTCTCCGAACAGCACTACTACTCGGCGGCGGAGTACTGCGGTCCTGTGTGGACTAATAGTGCACACACAAAAAGTATAAATACACAACTCAATCAGACGATGAGAATAATAACTGGAACCATCGGACCGACTCCAACCCGTTGGCTGCCAGTTGCTCAGTAACATCGCTCCACCTGAGATACGCCGACGGCAGCTCTTGTCAGAGAATACAGAAAAATTATGGCTAACGAAACCTAGTCAATACACCAATACATGCCATGCCTCACAAAGGAACAGAACCGACTAAAGTCCAGACATCCTCCTATTAGACAGGCAAAAGAGCTACTTCAGAACTTTACTGTAACAGGCAGGTGGTCGGATGCATGGGCAGAAACTAGAGAGCATGACTATATCCAAATAACCGATCTAACCCAAGGTTTCAATGGTCACAACCTACCACGACAACTATGGTCGAAACTAAATAGAGTACGAACTGGCCGTGGGAAATGTGCGGACTCCCTATATACCTGGGGAAGAGCAGAATCCCCAGAGTGTGACTGTGGAAACGAAAGGCAAACTATTCGCCACATTGTTTTAGAATGTCCAAATCGTGCCTACTCTGAAGATCCCGCAGACTTCGTGCAGTGCCAACCGGATGCAATTGAATGGCTAAGAAACCTAGATATTGATATACAGGGTGTTCAAATTGAAGTCGGCACTATTGTCAACTTTGTTACTACTAAAGATACGATGTTGGTTAAATTACCAAAGTAGTAGCGTTTTTTCTTCCGATTACGATGGTAAAATTTTAAAAACAATTGAACTTCGCATTTTCGAGATATAAAAAAAACAAAATTTTTTTAAAGGAATACCCTGTATATTTTTGCACATTTTAAACGATAATTTAATTTTAAACAAAATCTATTAAAACGACTTTTCACACTTTCGACACTTTTCTTTACTTGTAGAAGAATCTACTATTCCTTTACTTTCCAATAATCGGCCATTCATTGGCTACATGATATTTAGAAATTTTATAGAGGTAGCTTATATGGTAGGTATGTTATATTAATGCTCTAATACTCATTCGCGTGGCATTTTCATTGGCTCATTTGCGTGGATTTTTAACTCCACGACATGACAACCTGTCCACGTAAATGACAAATTCTACATATATTCATGTTCTTAAACTATGGGTAGCAAAGAAAAGACGGAAAAGAAGAAGGGAAAAGGAGAACGTGAGAAGAAAAGAAGAGAAAAAAATCAAAAATGATACAGAAAAGAAACAAATGGAAAATCTTAACGATCACGCATATCACGTAAAATAAAAATTACTAATTTCTATTTTACTTGTTATTAAGCAGTATTTAGCATTGCCGTTAGCATTATCGTGTTAGAAACATTTTTTTATTATAATATTAAAACTCCTTTTTTTTGTATTATAATCTTTTCTGTCATTTGCATGTTATTTGGATGATTTACATGGTTTTAGACACTATAAAAATCGAAAATGTACAGATTAAGCTTTACTAACCAGCAGTATGTGTTCTATACAATAAATTAATCATACTCTTTCTTAGATAATCAAATTTCAACATTCTTTTTTACCGACAATTTTTCACATCCAAATTGTGGATTTCGGGAGAAACACCCACTTAAATTGATTAAAATTAAAATCATGGTTGCTTCCCTTGCCTAAATTCTCAACGCACGCCACTGATAGGCAGACTTATAAATTCGACTGATAAAATAACTATTTCTCAAAAAATAAATTAACCAAATTTTTGCTCCACTAGTGTATTACAAGGATTAACTTAAATTGTTTAAAGTTACGAGTTATATAAGTTTGAATAAAATTACACTTAAAACTTATCTTGCAATCAAATACATTAACCTTGAATTTTAATAAATTAAGTAGATTAATGTTCCTATAATCTTTGACACTTTACTTGTTAAAGACTATTTTAAATTGCTTTCCACAATAAAGGATGAAACAACTTAAAGACTGTCACTTACGATTTTGTGTTTAGCAAATAATGATGACCTTGATATGATTATCGGAAACAAGTACCTGTTTATTGTTGCACAACTACCTCGACAGTGTTTCAATTTGGTTTCTGGAATCATCCATTTGTTTCCATTGCAAGTTTCCATTTGCATTCAATTCGAAGGTGAAAACTGAAAAGTTTTAATTAAGAATTCGCCCAAAGACAGTTACAGCTGGTTTCAAATAAATCTAGGACAGTCAGTACTCCATAGTGTACATGTTGCCTTTAATTTTCCTTGATCTTTAATAAATTTTATATAGTTGACTATGAAAATATAATTTAAAACATGGTTTACACGTTGTTAAAAACGCAAAAATCATTCTCAAGGCGTATTCTAGAGTTATTTGAAATCAGCTGTTCTAATAGAGAAAACCTTATTAATCGCCAATAATCCTTTAATTAAAGCGTGTATTGTATTCAAAACAATTGTTAACTACCACAATTGACGATAAAATTTCCACAAAAAACAACACTTTTCTGTATTCACAAAATGGAGGCATCATCATGCTGCACTTTTAACTAAGCTGACATAATGCGCATCTTTTTAGAAAAGTTTATAATAAAATGTTAATAATTTTTAAAAATAAGAAAGATATAATACAAAATTATTCAAATATTTATTTATAGAAATATAATGGAGATTTCCTATGTAATACAGCCTTATATAAAGGTTTTATTAGTATTAAATGCGATTTACTTTTAAACGTACAGAAATAAAAAGAGCAGATTTGTTGAGCTCGAATGTTCTCCAATTTTCCTCTTCTCATTTTTAATGCTAGTTGTAGTTAATTTGACTGTTGTGTGTTGAAAAGTAATGTAATAATAGAAAATTTAATAATGTTATGTTTAATTACCATGGTGATCAATTCTAATCTATTTCCACCTATTAGAATGAGCTAAAGCTACCTTTTTATTATTGATTTTAATTAGAACTTTAGTTAGAGACACCTTTTATTATGGCATGTGAATACGTCCCATTATATTTAGATTCAAAGCTCACGTAAGCACCTTTATGCCGACCGGACACAACGTTGACGGGGGACACTTCCGATCGCGAACACTACGCCGACCCTTAAAATAAATTTTGCCACTGGACACTTTGCCGACCGTGGACACGGTCGGCAAAGTGTCCACCGTTTGCGGTCTGCGTAGTGTCCAACAGAGTGTCCAAAACCGCCAGTCGACGTAGTGTCCACGGTCGGCGTCCAGTGTCCAACCACCGTATGTACAAGTAACACATTTTAAAAACTTAACAAACATTTGTCACTTTTTGTATTAACAAAATATAAAAAATT